>CAJQZJ010037369.1:813175-824875 GCA_907164525.1 Lophiomys imhausi | reverse complement strand
TTAGAATGCAGAGACAGGCACATAGGATTTGGAAAGATTTAAGTTTAAAAGCTACTTACAAAAGGCAGGCTGCAATTCAAACAAATTGTCCTTTGAGAAACTTTTAGTTTTATGAGGTTCCATTTGCCAATTGTTGGCATTAATTCAAGAGTGAATGGAATTGTATTCAGAAAGTCCGTTCATGGACCTGTTTCTTGCAAAGTATGCTTTCTATTTACAACTTTCAGTGTTTCTAGTTTTACATTGATATCTTTGATGCACTTTTGTGCAAGTGATAGAGGCCAATTTCATTCTTCTACCTGTGGACATTCAGTTTTCCCTGCACCATTTGTTTAAGACACCTCTTTCCCCTAGTGTGTATTTTTGGCATTTTTATCAAATATCAGACAATTTTAGGCATGTGTAGTTTGACTAGGAATTCTTCCATTTTGGTCCATTGATTTCTATGTCAGTATTTTATTAGTATACCTCTGAAATGCATTTTGAAATCTGGAAAGTATTCCCTCGTGAACTGCTGTCTTTATTCATCATTGCTTTTGCCACTTGGGAACTGTGTTAGGCAGAGGTCTCTAGAGGAAAAAAAAACTTATAGAATGAATCTCTCAATATATGTATAGAAAAGGAATTTCTTATAATAACTTTCAGGCAGTGGTTCAGCTAATCCAGCAATGGCTGTTTATGAACAGAAGGTCCAAGAATACTGTAGTTGTTCTAATGAGTAGAACTGAGTCTGGATGTCTCAGCTGGTCCACAGTAGAAGCCAGAATCCAGAAAAAAGTAGATTTTAGTGCCAGTGAAGGAAGGGACTTGTCAGGAAGACAACGGCAAGCAGGTAAAGAGCAAAAAACTTTCTTCTTCCAGGTCTTTATGTGGGTTTCCAGCAGAACGCCTGGCACAGATTAGATTTGGGTTAAAGCTGGGTCTTCCCATTTTAAAGATCCAGATTAGAAGTAGATCTTTCCACTTCAAATTAAGAAGAAACATCTCATAGGTATGCCCTCCATTTTCATTTTAGTTAATTCCAAATACAGTCAAGTTGACAACCAAGAATTGCCATCACAGGGAATTCTATGTGAGATATGAATTTTTGTATTTTTTGTCTCTATTAAGAATATCCCTGGATATCTTATTTGGAATTGCATTTGATTTATAACTTACTTTTAATAGGGTGATCATTTCCACAACATTAATTCTACCAACCCATGAGCATTGGATGTTTTTCCATCTTTTAATGTCATTCTCAGTTTATTTTCTTCAGAGACTTAGTGATTCAATTGTACAGGTCTTTTACTTCCCTGGTAAGGCAGTTGTTAGTAGGAGTATTTGTATGATACCTACCTCATTTTGTGTGTAGGAAGGCTACTGATTTTGACGTTGATTTTATATCTTTTTATATTTTTTATATTTTATAGCTATATATCTTTGCTGAACCTGTTGATCATTTCTAATACTTTCATGATAGTATTTTGAGGCTCTCTTACGTGTAATATATCATTTGCAAATCAAGATAATTTGACTTCTGCTTGTATTTGTATTTATTTAATTGGCTTCTCTTATCTTTTTATTTCAGATGCATTTATTTTTATTTTATATGTGTGGGTATTTTCTCTACATGTTTGTCTCTGTACCATTTGCTTGTTTAGTTTCTGAGGAGGTCAGATGAAGGTGTTGAATGCTCTGGAGCTGTAAGTAAAGGTGGTAGTTGCCATGTGGGCAGTAGGAATCCAACTGGGGTCCTCTGGAAAAGAAGCAACCGCACTTAGCCACTGATCATTTCTGTGGCTCCTCTCTTATCTTATGACTCTACTTAGTGCTTCAAGTGCTATATTGAAAGGAAGAGGGGGAAATGGGCAGCCCTATTTCATTCCTTATTTTAGCAAGATAACTTCTAGTTTTTCTCCATTTTGGCCATGGGTTTGTTATATACATCTTTATTATGTGAAGATATGTTCCTTCCAGAAAGAGAGTAATTTTTTTTGAGACAGGTTTTCTCTATGTAACAGAACCCTAGCTGTCTTGGACTTGCTTTGTAGACCAGACTGGCCTCGAACTCACAGAGACCCTACTGCCTCTACCTCCTGAGTGCTGGAATTAAAGGCATGTGCTACCACACCCTGCTGACAGTTATATTCTTAAATGTCTTTAAAACATCACTTTCCTACCCCTCACCTTTTCTTTTCTTTTTTTTTCTTCTTTTTTTTTTTTTTTTTGTTTAGCTTGACCATTACCATCCCATAGTTCATTATCAATTTCTGCACTGAACATCCAGAAGTCCAGATGAATTGTTAGCAAAGTGTGGCTTATTTCTTTCTGGAACTCTTGGCTAAATCTTACAGGCCTTTACTCTTAATTCATAGAAAATTTAGCTTCTTTCGAAGCTTACCACAGTTTCCAGAAAGTGCACAGTAAATAAAACCACCATGAATGTCCTTTGATTATTGGCCAGACCCTGTGAAGCAGTTGTTTACAATTGCTGAGCTGCTGATCACTTTTGTACACTGATTGCCTACTCAGACTGGAGGGTGTCTGAAGAGGAAAGTCTCTTCAGGTGCACTCATCCATATGAGCTGTGAACATGCCAGGATGCTGGGGACAGGTGCATGTTTGATATTCAGAATCCCAAAAGATAATTGCTTCTTTTAATAGCCGTGCTATAGGAATATAATTTTCCTATTTGTTTCTAAACATTAGAAAATTTATATTATGGCTTTTAGTCCATAGGAGGGCAATGTTGAGCTGCAAGAAAGTCTTTCTAGATTTTTGCAAAAGAGCATCTAGAACTGGTCAATGTAAAAAATAATGCATTGAAACAGATTAACTAACTTAAACACACTACAAGAAAACACTACATATTTGCCATCTGGATATTGTAAATTGATATCCACAATCCTTATCATATAAAACCAGACCACAACTGCTCCTTGGGGACATGTTGGACTCCCTGTGCAATTCTTTAGTGTAGACACTGGAAGAACTTGAATTCCTTAGGTATAGAATATTATTTATCCTTTTATATGGCCTGCTGCAGATGTCTGCTTAAGAAGATGAGGAAATTTATAGTTCTGATCCCGACATTCTGTGACGTTCCTGCTGGGGGCAGAACGTTTGGTTGTTTTTAGCCAAATGTTGTCACAGAGCCTTTAGAGCCAAAAGTCAACTAAGCATATGTCTTAAATGAGTTGTAAGATTTGTTTTAAATTTATGTATATATGATTATATTGTTATTATTATAGCTATTATTACAAGTGTGTGTGTGCACGCGTGTACACACATGTGTACATGAGAGGTGTACGTGCATGTGTAGGTGAGAGGAAAACTTTCATTTTTCTTTTTTCTTTTATTTCATAAGCTTATTGATTTATTCATTTTACATCCTGATTTTAGCCCCCTCCCTCCTCTCTTCCGGGTACCACCCTCTTCCCCTCATCTTCCCTCCCCTTTTTCCTCAGAAAAGGGGATCTCCCCCGACAATCCCATTCCAGCACATCAAGTCACATCAGCACTGAGCACTGAAACCCCTTTAGGGGGAAGTGTTCAAAAAGCAGTCATCAGAGTCCATGTCAGAGATGGGTCCTGCTCCACTTGCTAGGGGACCCACATGATGACCAATCTGCCTATCGGTTGAATATATGTAGGGGTCTTAGGTCCGGTTCATGCATGCTCTTTGATTGGTGCATCAGTCCCTGTGGCCTAGGTTATTTGTCTCTGTTGCTCTTCTTCTGGAGTTCTTGTTCCCTCTTGATCTTTCTCTCTTTGCCCCCATTCTTCCACACAATGCCTAGTGTTTGACAGTGAGTCTCAGCCTCTGTTTGGATCCTCTGCCGCATGGAGGTTCTCAGAGCACAGTTACGCTATGCCCCTGTCTAGAAGCACGGCAGAGTATGGTTAAGTGATAGGGATTGGCTCTCAACTTTCAACAGTCAGTTGTTCTCTCTTTCCACCTTATTGAATCACTGTCTCTTATTTGTGTTGTTCTATGTACTGCAGGCTAGCTTGCTCACAAGCTTTGGGGAGATTCTCCTGCCTCCACCTTCCATTTCACTGCAGTAGTTCTGGGATTACAGATGCGGCCTTGCCTTAGCTTTCTATGTCAGTTCTAGGGTCTGAATTAAGTCGTCAGGCTTCCCATTGACAAATGCTTTGTCTTGCTGTTGTGACATGAACCCATACAAAACTGAATTTCAGCCAAACCTTAAGATATGGAAGTTGGTCATATTTCAGTATTATTTTCATAGAAGAGTCACAGAGTGACATATAATCCCACCATTTTGATCTGTATCTAAAAAAAATCTAATTAAAATTTTAATACTATTTAAATATAATTATGTGTTTGTGTGGGAAAGTAACAAATGCTGTACCTCTGTGAAGATCCAACAGTGGCAGTTGCCATTAACATGAAGGAGTGTCTCCTTCCTCTGAACTGTATGTCCCTCCAGTGTTGCTGCCCTAATGCACAATCCGGGTAGTGAAACATCACCATTTTCCCCCAAGTTCTTGAGTACAAAGAAGCAGGCAGCCACTGAATAACTGCAGCCCATGTTTATCAGATGCTTAATGTATGATAAACATTGTAATATAATATGTTGCTGCTAATTCAATTTAATCTTCACAACAATAGCTTACATTGTGTTACTAATGTAACTTACTAAGTGAGAAAACAGAGCTTCACAGTGAGTAAATAACTTATTTAAGGTCACAAATCTTTCTGAGAGACAGAGCTCAGAGCCCCAGGGGATCTATCTTTATCAATACTTCTAGTTAAAAAGTGAAGTGAAGCACAGACTAGGGGAGGTGTTATTACTGTTGTTACAGAGAAAAAGGGAAAGAAAGTAAGCTGGGTTGACTCCTCATTAGCCTCTGCTTAACTAAACACTTCTCATGCTATAGGAGGAGGTGGAGGTGAACAAGGTGTCAGGAGGGAGTGCCAAGGCAGGACTTAAGTTGTGATCTGCTAGTATGTCTTAATATATTTTTTTACAGTGGTGCTTCTTCATCCAATATTATAATGTTCTGTTGAATAGACATTGCATTTTTAAGTTCTTATAATCCAGTACAGCAGTATGTGTAGCAGTCATGCTGATAGGTCATTGCTAAGACTTTTGGGCAAATATATACACAGTGAAGGTGATTCTATTCACCATCAGGCTGTCCAGCATAGCTTCTGGAAAAAAGGATGTGTTGGTACACAATGTCCCATTATAGCCAGCATCCAGCATGGTAATTTTCTAGGAAAATTATATTATCTCAGAATTCTCGACAGGACATAGATAGGTAGGAAAAAGAGACTATGATTTGAGAAAGGATAAGGTGGCAAACAAAGAAAACACAGAAGAAAAAACAGACTGTAGGCATTATTATAACATTACTAGATTGCAATGCTTGTGCACTTTGTGAGAATGGCAAAGGATTACAATTACACAAAAACCCTAACCTCATAATATAAAGTAATTCCATCATGCTCTCTACACTCTGTGTATACAAATGAGTTAATATGATTTACATGGAATCACTTCCACTGTTCAATTTGTCCTCAGAAGCATAAGCTGAAAACTCTAGGTAGAAACCAACCTATCTACCATCCCAATTAGATCAGATTCAGAAGCATTCAAAGCTGAAGAGCACAAATGACGTGAAGATATAAACACTGTTAAATGATCACCTTTTAGTTGTTTCAGTACAATTACTAAAAATGTAGGCTTTCATTGACCTTCAAATCTAATTGAAGCAATAGCAAGTGTCAAAACAAGGGCCTGGAAATATTCCAGAGAATTAGTTTCTATTATATTTAAAGTGTCCTCAGTCCCTACGAGGTTATTCACAAAGTGCAGGATATAGTACTTGGCTCTCTTGCAAATAAGGAAGTTGTAAAGTAACTAAAATATTTTGCTTTATATCTAAATAAAGTATTTAATTTGAGGTAACTTTAGACTTATTAAAAGTTCTCTAAGATACTACGAGTTCCAATATATATTGTACACAGTTTCTCTGTTACTATTCTATATCACTACAACACACAGTTAATGAGCCAATATTGCTATATTATTATTAACTGAACTCTATGCTTTAGTTTTTTTCTATTGCTCATTTTAGAATTTCTTGTCTGTCTGTCTGTATGTCTGCATCTGTGTGTGTGTGTGTGTGTGTGTGTGTGTGTGTGTGTGTTTGTATGTATGGGTATTGTGTCTGCCACAGACTATCTATGGGATTCAGAGGAAAACCTCAACTGTTGAACTTCATCTTCCACCTTTTTTAAGATCCTTGTTTGCTACTGCATAAGTCAGGTTGGCTGGCTGGCGGGTTCCCAGTGAGTCTCCTTTTTCTCTCTTCTATCTTGCTGCAGATGCACTGGGGTTACAGACAAGTGATGAATCTCGAATATTACCACACCTTGACTGAGTTACCAGACTTGTTTCAATTATGTCTCCTTAGCCTTTTAATGCTTTGTCATGACTTTAATGGTTTTGAGGGGTTCTAGGATGGACATTTGTAGATCAATTGTCGATTTGTTTCTTTTCTTCTGTTTTTGTCAGATTAGTTGTTTGGGGGGTTAGACCACAAAGATGAAGTGTCATTATCAACATACATTTAAGATGCTTGCTTTGAACGCAGTGCCATTGCTGATGTTCTCTGTGATATTCTGGAGAAGGAAGTTCCTTCCAGCATGTATCATGGGATTATTCATTCCTTTATACCTCACCATTGCATGCAATTTGAAAGAAAGTCACTAAAAATAGCACCCACTTAAGGAATGAGCCATTCTCTTCTATGCAACAAGTGATATGGTGAGTCCAGTCTAAAATAGATTATTTGCATTTCTTGTGCAGAAGTGTACCTAGTTCATTTATTAAATTATTTATTCATTGAATCACTTTTATCAGTATGGATATGCACAGATAGCCTTTAAAATGTAGCGAGTTGCTGTTGTTCTGTTGCTCAATTCGTTTCAGATTTAGCTGAAATGAAGCTACCAAATGGGGGCTCTGGGTCCTTTTGACCTGTAGTCATTATTGTCTTTTTCACAGTTTGTTCAGCTGTGGTTCTGCACAATAATCAAGGCTCATCTAGCTACAGCTACAGAATCAGCCATTTCTCTGAGGATAAATTTGAGAATGGTGTTAGAAATCAAGGTCTGAGAATAAATGTTTAAAATATTGTTCTTATTTATTTATTTAATTTCTTGTTTGTTTGGTTGGTTGTTGTTGTTGCTGCTGTTATTTTCTGTTAGAAGAAGTATTCAGTAAACGTTTTTGTCTGCTTAAATATATGTTGAGTGCAAGTGGGAGGGCACCCATCCTGCTAGCCATGGAGAACAAGGGGAGCATGGGCCAGTTTGCCTCTTCTGCAGGTGAGGAAGATAATCGCTTGCTGGCTCTTGAAGTGTCTCCTGAGAAGGGACCCTCTTTAAAATCCCCCAGCTGAATGATGCTGTTTACCAAATTTGTCTTCAAGGGGAGTAAGGAATGACATGCTACCAGGTGTGAAGAAGGATGGGAAGATGATGTTTGTTTGAGCAACATCTTGACTATGCTCTGCAGTGTAATTCATGTATCCCAATAGAAATGTAAGGGATTTATATGCATATAATTTAAAAACATCTGCTGTTCATATTACAAGAGCTGAAAGAGGTAGGCTAAATTAACCAATAATACTGCACATACATAAATTTATCAGAATATTCAAATATTGTCATTTTAAGAATCAGTATAATATTATTGTGATATTTTGCATTCATGTATCTCACATAAACATTTGAGGTCTAACTAGCATTTTTCACGGAGCATTTTCATCTCCATTTGAACTACCAGTGCCTTTTATCCCAGCACTCGGGAGGTGGAAGAGGTAGGCGGTTGTTCAAGTTTGAGGTTATCTTGATCTACAGATGAGTTTTTGCACAGTTAGGATTGCATAGAGAAAACATGTCTCAAAAAAACATAGAAAAAACAAACAAATAAACACATGTGATTAAATAATACTGTTATTAAAAATGTGTTCAATAAGTATGTATAGATTATTAAGTGACCATAAGCTGTGACTGTTTTATAGCTTTACTACATTATAACACTGTTGGTGCTTTAGTCTTTGGTTTTATTTCCTCCTGTGTATATCCCCTACTTAAACTGTAACCTAAATAGCAAAGAGACTGTTGAGAATTACAAGTCAAGACTTTCAAGAGACTGTCATTAAATGAGTCTTAATTTTAGTTTGTTTACCTGATTGTTGTGTTTGTGATTTATACCTGTAGCAGCTAGCATTTCTTGTTCTTTCTTCTATATGATGTTGCTGTATGTCAAGGGACCATGAGGCTTTCCAGTATTGTGATGATTTAACTTGCTGTTTTGTTTTGTTTTAATTTGGGTAGCTATGTTTTTTTTATTAGTTAATTTTTTCAAGTTGCATCTCGATCAAAGTCTCCTTCACCCACCCCTCCATGTTCCTCCTTCCCCCCTTCCTCCTTCCTTCCTCCTCATCTCCAAGGGGAGCCCTCACATATCAAACCCCCTCAGTTCATCAGTCACATAAGGGCTAAGAACTTTCTCTTGTACTGGGGCTTGATATGGCAGCCCATCCAGGGTTAGGTGTTCCACTGACAAGCAACAGGGTCCGTGACTTGCTGCTGGGTGGAGTTTTTTTATAGGATAGTTATGCTAGGTTCCTCTTTATTTGGGTCTGTGGGCTGTAGGATGGTTGTCCTGTGCTATATGGATTTAACCAGCTTTTATGAAGTGGAAATCACTGGTGTTAAAGTGAGGGGATTACATTCAAAGGTAACATCTAGTACATGAGCTGTGAATAGTGAGCTTGGAGCCCTGAGGTAATGCTTACAGTTGCTCAATAACTGAGGTGCAGTAACTCCTCATGGTCACGACCTCAACTTCTTATCTCACACTTTTCAGAATGTGCACAATCTGCCAGATGTGTTTTGTTTATTTGAAAAATCGAGACACACTCTTCAAATAGGCGCATGTCCTGTAAGTGAAAAAGTAAGGTCTAAAATGATATGAGTTTCATATAATGAATATAAATACTTGCCCCAATGCCAGATATCACTATTTCAGAAAGACCTATTAATTCACCAGGCCCCAAACTGGCTGTGTACACGAGACAGCTCTCCTAGAGGGTGGGCAGACAGGGTCTGCCAGTGCAATAGCTGCCTTTCTCAGCAAGCCCCCAAGGAAAAGCTTCCCAGAAATCTTCACTGGAATAAGTATACTGTAATCTGGTTTTGTCTTTGTCTTTGAACTTTGGTTAAAATACCATTGGATCTATGGTTTGACGCATGGTTTGGCGTACACTTATTATTCAATGTACTTCTAAACTCTTCTTTATGTAAGGTTTATTTTAGTGGGGTGCTGAACTGACTCTGAGCTGTAATCTTATAGAACTGTAACCTGAAAAAAAAAAAGAGGAAGTATTCAGTTTGGGATGGTGAGAAACCAGCTCGCACTTGTCCAGCTGCACGGATATGGTCTTGCACGACTTCAGCCGCTGTGCAGTTTTGCAGTCATAACACACTTTATACAGACTGTTCACAACCAAATGATTGAGCACAATCATTTCCAAATGATTGGAAAGGATTTGGAGGTTGGAAGGATTCTGGGAGTCATGACACTCTTCTAAAGGCTGGTGGACCCCTGAGTGCTTGGCCACACTTCCTTTCCTCTGGCTCCATGTAACTTGCTCATCATTTCCCACCAGTTGCAGTGGAGCTTACTCTCACTCTGACAGTTCTTCTGGAAGGTCTGGCTCGTTCCCTGTTTTCCTGCACATAGTTAACACCTTAAAGAAACCCTTGCAAGTGTCTCTCAGCCATTAGGGATTCCTCCTTTGTGAATTCTCTGTTTAGCTCTGTTCCCCATTTTTTGATTGGATTATTTGGTTTCTTGGCATTTAATTTCTTGAGTTCTTTGTAAATTTTGGATATTAGCTCTCTGCCAGATGTGGGGTTGGTGAAAATTTTTTCCCAATCTGTAGGCTGCCGTTTTGTTCGAATGACAGTGTCTTTTGCCTTACAGAAGCTTTTCAGTTGCATGAGGTCCCATTTATTGATTGTTGGTCTTAAAGCCTGAGATATGTTCTGTTCAGGAAGTTGTCACCTGTTGTGATGAGTTCGAGGATTTTCCCCACTTTGTCTTGTAGAAGAAATATTCAACATCCTTAATCATCAGAGAAATGGAACTCAAGATGACTCGAGATTCCATCACACACCTGTCAGAATGGCTAAGATCAAAAACTCAAATGACAGCACATGCTGGCGAGGTTGTGGAGAAAGGAGGACACTTCTCCATTGCTGGTGGGAGTGCAGGCTTGTACAACCACTATGGAAATCAGTCTGGGGATATCTTAGAAAACTTGGAATAGCTTTACCTCAAGACCCAGCCATACCACTTCTGGGTACACATCCAAATGATTCCTCACCAAACCACAAGGACGTTTCTTCATCTATGTTCATAGCAGCCTTATTTGTGATAACTAGAAACTGGAAACAATCCAGATGTCCCCCAACCGAGGAATGGACAAAAAAAAAAACCTGGTACATCTGCATAATGGAATACTGTTCAGCCATCAGACACAACAAAATCATGAATTTGCAGCCAAATGGATGGAACTAGAGAAGCTCATCCTGAGTTGGCTAACTCAGACTCAGAAAGATGCACATGGCACTTATTCACTTATAAGTGGATTTTAGCCATATAGTGCCAGGTAACTATACTACAGCCAATGCACCAAAGGGAACAGGAACATAGACTTTGTTACCTGTCAATGAGACACTTTGCCCTAGTAGTGCTGCCTTGTAGGCCCCTAGTGTATGAGGAGGCTCTTGGTGCACATATGACTACTGAACTGGGACAGGGGACTGGTATGTAGGAACACTCCACTCTGGAAGAATGGGTTGGAAGGAATAGGGGTAGAGGGTGGGAGGGTGGGACTGGGAGAGGTGGAAAGAGGGCACTGTGATGGAGATGTAACCTGAAGTAATAAATAAACATAAAAAATAAAAATAAAAAAATTGGGAAAAAACAAAACAAAAACCCTTGCAAAATGAATCTGCCTTTCAGACTTGCTTCTTAGAGGATCTACTACGAATAATACAATGATTTGGAATCACTTGGCATTTTGACTTTTGAATGAAAGTATTTTTATGGTAATACAGGGAGGTGGGACAGTGTGAAGAGGAGCCCTGCAGGGTGCTGGTATTATTGGCAGGTGCAAAGTGTTGGATCCTTTATTTTATGAAAAAGAACATTTTCATAGCAGTACTGGGAGGCTCCAGCAGCTCAGAGTCAGCAAAGGGAACAAGAGAAGAAAGACATGGTGGCAATGGGAGACTCACCACATGCTTCAGGAATTGAATCAAAAAGGCAACTTAAAGATGATGAGAGCCAAGTTTCACCCTGTCAAAGACAAGGTAAACTGTGTAAATGAAGGACTTGTATAAATCTGTGGTGTTGGATTGGCCAGAACTGTACAGTCTCAGTATGGGTGTTTAGTTATGGATGCATGTGCAGGCCCAATACCTTTCCTAGTTCTGGCTAGGAATATTCATCCTAGTAATAATGAGCATGCATACCATGCAGAATCTCACTATTCTTAAACATTTTTCATTGAAAAAGGTGGGCTTCTCTTTTGATCTTTCTTCTTGTGTGTGTGTGTGTGTGTGTGTGTGTGTGTGTGTGTGTGTGTGTGTGTGTGTGTGTGTGT
>CAJQZJ010037369.1:784545-813165 GCA_907164525.1 Lophiomys imhausi | reverse complement strand
TGTGTGTGTGTGTGTGTGTGTGTGTGTGTGTGTGTGTGTGTGTGTGTAGTCTGGGTTAATGTCAGGGATCATCTTCCATCATGTTCTTGTATTATGTATTGATGCAGAATATCTCAGTCAAATACAGAACTCACTGTTATGGCTAGTCTTACTAGTGTGAATAAAAATCTCTGAACAAAAGCTTTATTTAGCTGTGCATAAAAACTCCTGAAATAAATTTGTGTCTTCAGACACTGGCTGATTTCAGTACAGTGGAAAGATTGTAATGTTGCAAGACTTGAGGTGAATTACCTTATCTTCGGCTTAGTTCTGGCCCTCCTGAACAGTTCCTTACACCTCTGTGTTGGAACTTACATCTTGCAACAATAGACAAACTTTTAAGAATCTATTGACCTAAGGCAAAAGCTTCTAACAATCCAAAAGCTAAGAATGTCATCAGATAACATCTTGAGCTTATAGGAAAACTTCCTCTGTCTCAGTGTGCCCACCTCTCTGATGTACCCACTATTGTATTTTAAGCCTTTCTTGATTAATGACTTTCTCTGTTCTGTGAAACTATAAAAACTTTATGAAATTGTTTCCACATCGGAACATGGAATTGGGGGTAACCTAAATCTGTGTTCCTGGGCCATGGTCACTCCAAATGGCTCCAGAGTAAACTATCTCTTATTTCCTTAAAGATGAGAGCTCTGTTTTTTCCATCGACACTAGCAAAATTATGTTTAAAAGTGTGACGAATAAAAATATATTAAAAGGTCTTGAAGTATGCCCCCAAATAATCAGCAGACAATAGATGAGCCACAAAGTGGGAAACAATCCCTTACAGGAGCCCACATGTCAAATGATCAAAGCTAACTTCAACAATGAGGAAATTCAACTTAAGAGGACAATGAAACCTTGGATCTCTTCTGTGAAATCCCTCTCCAAAATACACAATTGGGACCTCATAATGAGGCAATAACTGCAGAAAAACACTGAGTTACATTTCAAGATAAACCTACGCATGCCAGTCGTCTTCTATGTACACTTTTGATTCAGCTCAAACTGCTTGAAAGAATATGGAAAACAGAAGGAGATTGTCATGGCGTACCTTGAAGGACTTGAAGGACAGGTCTAGGGAGAAAAGAGCAAGTTTCAGGCTGGATTCGATGTGTTGATGGAGAAAGTTTGCCCATGTACTGTCCAGAGCTGCCAAAGATCTATGTGTTCCTTCCCCAGTTAAGAAACTAGTGCCTACTATATTGTTGTATTTGTAGGAAAAGCTCAAATTCTTTCTGAGTGAAAGTTCCTAGGATAAAATTTGTCTACAATTTTTTTTAAAGAATTGATTTATAGGATATATATATATACATTTATATATATCTTTTCCTTGATCTTTATATTTGTTGATATTCTTAAAATTCTATTTATTGTTTTAGAATTTCATACATGCATATAATGTGTTTTGATCAAATACTCTTCCCAATCCCCTCTTTAATTCATCCATGTACCCTGACACTTTTTGGTAATGCACACAATTTATACATTTGTTTTCCCCTTTCTTTTAAAACCCATTGAGTCTACTTAGTAGTTCTGGTGTGAGTATGGGTGAAGGGCATCCACTAGGCGATGTGCAGCCTCTTTGAGACAACATCCCTTAAGAAAAATGGCTCTCATTCTGCAAGTAGTCATCGACCTCTTTTAGCTCCTCAGCTGCGGTGGGATTTCATGAACTCCACTCCTTTCCATGCTGTAATTTCAGCCAAATTTATCTTGTTTATGTCTTAAACACGTAGTTCTAGCCAATGTGAGTTCATACATACAGTAACAGTGTGTGTGTCTTCTATCTCTGCCTCTTATATTCTTTCTACTCTGTCTTCAGCAATTATCATTGAGTTTTGGAAGAATGGGCTGTGATAGGGATGCCCCATTTACAGCAGAGCAGTCCACTGTTTCATTTTCTGCTCATTGTCCAATCTTGGGTCTCTGTACTAATCACCAACTACAATAGACTTTGTTGTGGGAAGGGGGCTGATTATTCACTGCTGATGCTTCAAAGCTCCAATAATGATTGTAGTGTGAATAAAGACTGGTGTGATTACTATGGAACTCAGTGTGGAACTTCCTCAAAATGGTGGAAGTAGATCTACAAAAAACATGTGGCTATACTACTGTTAGAGGTATTCCCAAAGGACTTTACATCCTACTGCAGAGTGTATTCATGTTCATTGCTGCTGTGTTAACAATATCCAGGAAATGTGAACAGCCTAGATGTCTGTCAATGGATAAGTGGATAATGAAAATGTGGTACACAGTGGAGTTTTATTCAGCTGTAAAGAAAAATGAAATTCTGTTTCTAGATTTAAAACTGAAGTCCTTTATGCCCATATTAAAGCTTTTCCTAGGTAGTCAGATCAACTGTCAATTAGCTGCAAACATGCTGAAATTTAGAGTGCAAATGCTCACTACATGTTAGTAGGTGACGACATATGTTTCTCTCACTGTAAAGGCTTTTTAAAAAAATTTTTTGAAGTATAGGCTTTGAAGCAGAAAAAAATATCTTGAGTTTTATAGATTTTAAAACAAGGTTTTGAAAATCAATGATTTTATAGTGTTAAAATATAACAGAAGAATTATTGTGTTCTAAACCTTCTTGGATAAGACAAAACATTATCATAAAAGTTTGAGTCAACATGAACATCATGAAATAGATAACAAATGGAATTAGGTTTGCCAAATATAATGTTTTTAAATTATATGATTATAAAATATTCCATGAAAACTTTTCAATTTTTAGAAATTGTATTTACAGAATAAAATATTCTTTTTTATTTGAATTAATTTTTACTTTTTTCTTACTTTTATTAGTTCTTTGAGAATTTTATATAATGTATTTTAATCATATTCACCCTTCTTCTTGCTCCTCCTTCTGATCCACCCAACTTTATGTCTTCTCCCATTTTTTTTAACCCTTCAAGTACATTTGGTGCTGCCCATACACTCTTGAATGCAAAACTTCCCAGCAGAGGGGGTCAACCTACCACAGGCCTTACCACATTTCCTTCCCTACTCCTAGCAGTTTTCCATTACCAACTTCTACTGAACTGAGGGTGGGACTTCATCCCCTCAGTTTATGCTGAATGAATGTTTCTATTCATTTTGACAAACATACATATTCATTCCACACAGGGTACTTTCATAAGCCAATAACTCTATCACCCTTGATGCTAAATTCATTCATCTATGATTCTTGAGTTGGTCTTGTCTTTGTAAAACTGCATATGAAGATGGTATCTTCCAGGGCCTGTTAATAGCATGGTTATAGTCACATCAACACACAAACATAAAGGCTATTATCACTTTCAATATGGTTATACTTCTAAGCAATCATTGTCATTTCTATATACATGAAAAGTGGTAAAAAACAAAAATTAGAAGACACTTTTTTAAGATTGACTTTTAAAATGAGATTATACAACTATTTGTTTCTATATACTTTGTTGACTCCTTTACACTTTGCTTTATATTGTTTACTTCTTTATTTAATATAAATATTATTTATATTATAAATAAATATGTTTATGTCTTTATAAAATAAAATATATTTTTAAAAAATGAACAAATCTGCAAGGAATTAAATCAGATATAGTTAATTTTTATAACAACAGTGAAAATAAGCTAGAAATAGAAGAAAATTAAAAGACTATCTCTAAACATTTGAATTAAACTTCCTAGTAAACAATGAGTCAAAATAAATAAGAACATAAATCAAAACTGGGTTTTGACTGAATGATAGTGAAACACAACATATCACATTTGAAAGTTATTTGTAACTTTAATATACACATTGGAATACAAGAAAGACTGAAAAATAAAGTAAGCTTTATGTTACACAATTATCTAAACATTATATTGAACTTGATGGAATTTTGTTGTTGTTGTTGTTCATAGAAACAAGCCCTTAGATTTGATAAGCAAGTGTTCTACCACCGAACTATGATCATGGTGTTAATTTAAACAAGAGTAGACAGTAATAAAAGAGAAAATATATACAACAAAGGACAATGTCACTACAGGCACATTCTATGAGATTAAAAAATATGAAAACTGTAGCCAGATAATAACGGAAAGCACAAAGTGCTCTCTGAGATATGAAAAAGGTAACTCCACTGCAGATTACCTAGAAATTCAAAATACAAGGAGGAAGATTGTGCATCTTGGACAAGATTCAGCTTGAGCCACACGGTGAGACACTATCAGTTAGCCAAAAAGAAAAAGAACAAAAGGAACAGCAATGCAAATACAAGCTGATGACAGAGTTAGTAATTGCTGGGAAACTGCAAATCAAAACTCCGTTATATTCTCTATAATGGCATAAAATGAAGAAGAAGAAAAGGATGAAGAGAAGCAGAGTCTTCCCCATGATCCTGTGTTAGACATGTAAAGTGGCGCCTCTACTCTTTGGCAGACGTCAACACACTGAAGATGGAGTTAGCTTGTGACTCAGAAGTTCCCACTCTTGCATTTATATACACCCACAAGATTAAAAACAAATGCTCAAACAAGCATTTCATTTGATGGCATGATAACAGCCTTCATAATATCCCACAGAGGAAACAACCCAAATTTCTATCAACTGATGAATAAAAAAAAAGATGGTATGTCCATTACACAGGATTACTGGTGAGGTCCAGAAGGGAACAGACTACTGACAGTTGCTATTACATAAGTTGTAAACATCTCACGAGTGAAAGGAACCAGACATAAAATGTCTCACAGTGTATAATTTTGTTTGTTTAAGAGATCCTCAAAAGGCCAATTTTTGGAGACATAAGGCAGGTATATGGTTGCCAGAAGCTGAAAGGAGAAATTACTCATGACTACTAACAGGTGTGTGATCTCTTTGGGGATTTGTAAAAATGTCCTAGAGTTAATGGCCATGATGATTGCATAACCTTGTTAATATCCTAAAATTCACCGACTTGTACACTTTAAAAGTATGAATTTTATAGTATGTGATCTAGATCTCAAAGACAGAAAATTAGGAACACAAATATGCTAAGGTGTTTGAAAACAAATCAAATAGATACTTCCTTGACAAACACAACTTACATAAAGATTTTTTTTTTGGAGAAATTCAGGGGTCGAGAGATGGCTCAGTCAATAAAGAGCTTGATATGCAAGGATGAGGACGTGAGTTTGGATCCCAAGGTCCCGGGTAAAGAACTGGGTCTGTTGGCACAGTTATCACCCTAGTGCTGAGGAGGGAGAAGGAGGTACCAATAGAGCTCACTGGCCAGCTAGTCTAGCAACATAGGGAGGGCCAGGTTGAGTGAGAGACCTTGTCTCCACAAATAAGATGGGGATGGTGATACAAAAAGACATGAGAATTATCTTTGGACCTTCATATGCATAGATAAATATGTCCACATACACCAGCACATGTGTATACATGAACACACATATATATAGCACATACTTACTTTTTTTTCAAAAGTTAAATAGGTTGTTTGCTGAAGAAATTGAATTTACCCCCTTCCTAGATAAACGTAAAATCTTCAATCACAGGTAGACTCACCAGTGAGAGATTATTACTCCAAGTATTTAATGAAGAAATTGAAAAAAAATAGTTACTGTTAGTTCATTCAGAAACTAGAGAAAGAAGTAGATTATTTTTAAATATTTATGCAAAACCACCATTATTTTCATGCCAAAACCACGCAATAATTTTAAGGAAAAATAAGTCTTACTTGTTTTATAAATCTTAATGGAAACAAACAAACAAACACCCAAACATGCAAGTATAGTTTACTCTAGGAACCTAAGACTCGTCAACCATTAGTAAGTTAATCAACTCTCTTTACCACCCTTTATAAGTTATGAAGAAAAAGTTAATAGCTGACTCTGTAGCTGTTATGATATTGCGGCGGGTAAATCACATCATACCACACAACAGGTCTGGTATAAGGTTTATTAGGGTGAGGGAGGGGGAAGGGCAGGGAGAGGAGTCAGAGTCGTGGGGGAAGAGAGGTACACAGAGATAAACTTTCAAAGAGAAACAGGAAAGAGATAGCAAAAAGAGGTGGGCTGGGGCTTTTATCTCCCCAGGTTGGTGGCACCTGTTGGCAGATGATGATGTAAGCAATTAGGACCATGAAGGACCCTTGAAGTCAGCCTAGTGCAACGCCTTTAGATTTACAGTAGATAGAAGAAAAAGTCTGAATAAAATTCAGCATCCATGCTGTATAAGAACACCCAGTGTCATAAAAAACAGAGTGATACTTCTTAACTTACAAAGACTATGCTGAGTAATGACAACTTTTAACTAGCTCTGACATAATAAGGCCCGGTATATTTTTCTCTCAAAATTGAAAATAATCATATATATATAATCAATGCTTCTAGTTAATACATCAAGAAGTACCTAACTAGTGCACTAAAAACTAGCATAGAAAGCAAGAAAAAAACATTATTAGTTGTAAATACTATAATGATTCATGAATAAATTCATAAGTTAGAAAAAATTAGTGTAGGCATAAGGTTACTGTCTAATTCAGATGCTGATTTCTGTACCTCCCAAATCTGGTTGCATTCCTAGTTCTGAGAATCTCCTGTCTCATTGTTGTGTAAACACTGCTCCCCATTATCCCCTTATATGCTAATAAAGCAGTTTACAGCCAATAGATGAGCAGGGGAGAGAGCAAGGCTGGACTTCTTGCCCTTCAGGGAAGGAGAAGTTAGAGAAGGAAGCAAAAGTTTGAGCCATGGGGAGAGGTCAGGAAAGATAAGAAAGGGGCAACTGGAACATAGAAAGCACTAAAAAGCAAGCAACTCAGGGATTTTGACAAAGAAGGAATCAGACTAGCAGAGAGGTTTGAGAACAGATTAAAACTGCTCGGGATTGTATTGTAAATTGATAAACATATAATATAAAAGACTCAATTATTTGTGTGATAGTTGTGTTAAGAGACAAACTGCAGAACAACACAATCTTATAAAATTATACTAACAAGTTAGCAAGTTTAGAAAAAATACTACTGAATATTCAAAATATAGCAACTGTTGGAAAGTTTACAATTGGGAAAACTTAAACTAAATTATCATTTTTTAATTTATTACATAATAACTTTGAATAGAATTCTTTGAAAAGTCACTGTTAAGCTGTGAGTTCTGCACATTTTTACAGATTCCTTACAACTTTTATCAAATTCCCAGAATTTTTAAATGATTAATTGCTTTTAAGTTTTATTTATTTGATGACAGTGATGATGATGTCATCTGTGTGTGAATACAATCATACATGAGTCATGGCACACATATAAGGGGTCAGAGGAGAACTTTTGGGAGACAGTTTTTCCCTTCTACCCTGTTGAGGTAGGACCTTTCTTGCTTCTTTTCCACTGGGTTCAAGCTAGATTGGCTATTAGCTTGCAGGTGCTTCTTTGGTCTCTGTTACTTCAGCTTTCACATAAACACTAGTATTACAGATACATGCCACCACACTATGCTGTATTCATGGGCTATAAGGATAGAATTCAGGCTCCCTGGTTTGCATGCAAGTACTTTTATTTGCTGAGCCATCTTACCAGCACAAAGTTGATTCTAGACATGTAAAAGACCTACAATTTCTCAAGAACACTTTAAAAATAGTAGGCACTGAAAATGAACTCAATGTTATTTTGGGAGGGCTTTTGTCTCATAATGCTTTGTGTGGGCATTTTTTACCTTCCATGTCTTTTGTTTATATATTATGGTATCCAATTTTGTGCTTTTATGGGATTTCTGTGTGTGTGTGTGTCCACATCTGCATGTGTTTCTTGTGTTTTATCTTTGACTCCTTTTTTTCTGTTTTTTTTTTTTTGTTGTTGTTATTTTGTTCTATTTTAATTTATTTGTTGTTTTGTTTTAGATACCTGTTTTCTCATGAGAGTTGAAGAAAGTGTTTGGATTTGAGTGGATGGGGAAGTAGAGAAGATATGGGAGTGTTTGGAAGAATAGAAACAAAATATTGATCAAAATATTGATTGTATGAAAAAGATCTTTTTTATAAAAACAGTAGACATTGATGATATTTCAGCTAGAATGATGAATACAGAGGTCTGCTGGGAAAGTGTAGACAAGCTAACCAATGCAACAGCAAAGATTCCTGAATATAAATGTACACCACCACAGAGTAATACACTGTAGTACAGTATGTAAATGAAATAAAACACCTTTCAGGATATTATGCTACATCAATTGATATCAATTACAATACATCCTAATTACCATGTACATATAATTGTTTTGTAAATGATTTTTCTTTAAGTTTGAAAGATAAAATAATACCAAAATAAAATATGTGAGAATATATTCAGGATCTTGAGATAGACAAAATACCTGAAGAGTGTTACAAAAAGTACCAAGCAGGGATTTATGAACTGGATTTGATTTCTTAAAAGTGATTCCATTCTGTTCATCTATAGCCAACATTAACAATAGTCAAAGGAGCTACATAAAAAGACATTTCAAAAGACAAATCTTACAAAGTATTTTATGCCATTTGCATAAGTAACTTTTACATTTTTTTTGTGTTAGGGATTGAACACAGGGCTTCACACATGCTAAGGAAAAAAGCTCTCTCAGAACCTAAGATTAAAATTCAAACATTTGAATAAACACATAACACAGGGAAGTATAAAAGTGGCAAACAAACAAACCTACAAGAAATATATTCACCACAGTTAGTTTTCAGGGAAATGCAAACTTATCCACCATATAGTATCACAATGCACCCAATAGAATTGTTCCTATTTAAGTGATTAATACAATTTTTATTGGTGAGAATAGCAAATATTTGGAATGTTTATACATTGTTGGCAAGAAATATAAACAGACAAGACTTCTTTAGAAAGTTGATGGTATATTGAAACCAAATAGATATTTATGCCCAGCACTGATATTTCTGGGTATATACTTGAGAAAAATCAGTCACAGGGTCCAGCTGTTCTACTCTTCCGTGTGTGTGTGTGTGTGTGTGTGTGTGTGTGTGTGTGTGTGTGTGTTTGTATCAAGCAGTCTCAATATCTTACTGAGATACTGCTTATCCACTTTTATTGATGCTGTATTCACAATAGCCAGAAAATGGATCAGCCCAGATGTCAATCAATTGAATAATGGATAATAAAAATCTGGTACATTTGCACAATGGGATATTATTCTTTTTTTTCAACACAAAATGAAAAAACTTCAAGCGAACAGATGAAGCAGGAAACAATCTTTCTGAGTGAAATAACACAGACTAAGAAAGACAAATGTCTTATGTGTTCTATCTTTTGTGGATGTCAGTTTTTAATCCTTAGATATGTGTGTTTCATTTAGAATAACTATGGAGGTCAGGAAATTAGTAAAGGTGATGTTGTGTAAGGGGCTTTCAAGGGAGAGTGATAGAACACAGTGCTATAAAGTGTTGAAAGAATAATGTAACATGAAATGTTAAATTGGCATAGTGGATGAGAAGGCAGAGTGGAGAAGGGAATTTAGGGGAGGGACAACTAATGTTAATATTTTTTTTGAAAAAGTCATATGGAAACTTACAGTAGTAAAATTATATATACATCTATGCATAGGCAAATATGTAAAAGGAGGAAAAATTAATGAAGTTAACCTATATGGCAGGGAACTAATACCCCTACTAGACAATGTCAGAAATGGATTACCTCTTTTGGAGTTGTTGGCTAGTCAGGTCCACAGACCCCATGTTAAAGGCTATTGCCAGTGAAACTAATTACACTCAAGAACTTTATCAGAGAGAGGGTTGCTGAAGGAAACCACATACTTAAGTCATAGAAAAATCAAGATGGTACTCACCTGCAAGCTTCAAATATACTGGATAGAATTCACTCTACTGGCTGGTGCCATGTATGCTACCAGAGGAGAAAATTAATCACCCATCTCACCCAGCTTTGAACCTTGCAAGCAACAATAACATCTGGTCTGATACACTGGTGCAGTAGTGGCATGAAAGCTATGGGAGTCACCAACCACTTTCTAATTAGACATAAGGTCTGATTTTATGATAAGAACCTGTGGCTACATAGATAATAGGCTGTATCTAAGTAAGGAAGAACATTATACTGTTTGTCTGATAAGTGGAGATCATATTAAAATGACTCCTAATGACATATACCTATAGATCAGTACATCCCTCAACTCTCCTTAGAAAAACTTCTTGTAGTATATGGCAATTAACACAGAGAGCCTCAGTGATCAATATACAGGGAGAAAAAGACTGTGGAGTTCTCAGTTTCTAAACAGAAAGTACCTATTGCACCCCACCCCAGGACTTCTTTGTGACAGAAGGAGAAGAAAGATTACAATACCAGAAAGTGGCAGTTAACTCTAAGGAAGCAGTGCTTTTATGAGCACAACAGAAAAATTACATATTTGAAATTATAGTGACTGTGGCAGTGAAGCCAGACAAAATTCAAACATGCGGGGAGGGTGGATACAACACCCACACTACCTCAGGAGCTATTGGCAATTGCTAACTTCTGGGAGAGAGCTAAACTGATTTTCTTTAAGTGTGTGAATCTAGGAGGAGTTGAAGGAGAGTAGCAAGTATGATCAAAAAACATTCCACAAATTTCTCAATTGATGGAGTATACATTTTGAGGGTTTATTCTTATGATTATCTAAATTTCCTCAGTGTCTGTTTCAGTATATCTCCTTTTATCTCAAATTCAATTAATTTGGATAGTCTCTCTCTTTTGTCTAGTTTGGCTAAGGTTTTGCCAATATTATTAATCATTACAAAGAAGCAACTCTTCATTTCATTGATTCTTTGTGAGTTGTTTGTTTTGTTTGCTTCTATTTCCTTAATTTCAGCCCTGATTTGATTATCTTTTCCCATCTCTTGTTTTGGTGGTTTGTTTGTTGTTGTTTTTCAAAGGTCTTTAGGAGCAAACTTAAATTATTACTTTGAGATATCAATATTTTGCTTTAGGCACTTAGTCCATACATTTTCCTCTTGGGACAACTTTCATTGTGTCCTATAGATTTCAGTTTGTTGTATTTTTGTTTTAATTCAATTCTAGAAATTTAAATTTTTTCTTCTTGATTTCCTCCTCGACACGATTATTGTTCAATAGTGTGTTATTTTGCTTCCATGAGTTTGTACACTTTCTGTAGTTTCTATTGCTATTAATAGTCAACTTTATTCCATTTTTGCCAAGTATGATGTAGGATTTTATTTCAGTTTTCCTGTATTTGCTGAGACTTGCTGCAACTATTAAAATATTAGCACTCAGGAATAGAATTTTATTAGCTGTTGTCAGAGGACAAAAATAAAACAAAACTTCTGATCTTTAGTGCCTATTACAGGGCATTTCATTATTTTCTCTTCATCTCTGTTGTTTAGTGTATGAAGAATCCTTGCAGCTTTCATCACAGTGGTAATGAGGTATGTCTATGTGAACTAGGGACACACAATATGTGAAGTGACCCAGTGTGAGGTGGGTTCACAAAGGAAGTTCATTAATTTTATTTTTAAGGTATAAGCAAAATTTTATTACAAAACCATCTTTAAAAGAAAATAATTTTTACAGGGACCACAGTACAATTTTTTGAGATTCCTATGACAGAGACAGAGATTAAAAAGACATATCATTGAACCTCAAGACTGTAAGATAACAAATAATACACAGAAAGATTTAAGAGACATAACTGAATAGGATGTTGCATCTAAAACCTACACAGGGTCTCACCATGTAGCACGTCTGACCTAGAACTTACTGTGTAGACCAGAATGGCCTTGAAACCACAGAGACCTACCTACCTCTGCCTCCTGAGTTCGGGAATAAAGGCATGTGCCACCACAAAAATCGGCAAGTTCATTGCGTTTTATAAGAAATATTGCGTGCATTGTTTACAAATCAACACATAAGACTTTTTAGCAACAGCAAATGCACAATATACTTTACTGTGGGATACTTGGAGTCTGTCTTCATTTTTGCATGATGATATGCTAACACTGGTAACTTATTTAAAATATTTTAAAATGTTTATTTATTACTTCAGGTTACATCTCCATCACAGTGTCCTCTTTCCACCCCTCCCAGTTCTGCCCTCCCACCCTCTACCCCTTATCCCTTCCATCCCACTCCTCTGGAGTGGAGTGTCCCTACATAACAATCCCCCACCCCAGTTCAGCAGTCATATGAGGGCCAAGAGCCTCCTCATACACTGGGGGCCTGCAAGTCAGCACCACTAGGGCAAAGTGTCTCATTGACAGGAAACAAAGTCTATGTTCATGTTTCCTGTGGTGCATTGGTTGTACTATAGTTATCCTGTACTATATGACTAAAATCAGCCATCAAAACCAATTAAATCATGCAATTTTCAGTCAAATGGATGGAACTAGAGAAGCTCATCCTCAGTGAGCTAACCCAGACTCAGAAGGATGCACATGGCATCTATTCACTTATAATCAGATTTTAGCCATATTTAAAATATTTTTAACTATAAAAACAAATGCATCACATGAAACTATAAAGTTAACACTATACTTAGTTTATGACCTAAGATATTTGCTTATTTTGACAATGGAAGTCGAAATAGAATTTGTCTTATTTTGATCTATCTAAATATGCTATAGTTTTTGTAAACAAAGTATTTTTAGATGTGCTGTTTTCACAAAATAACTTCAGATGAGACAAATATTTAGAACTTATAAAATAGTTCTTTGAAAGATTGTATTTTGATATATTTAACAAATATCACTGCTAGTTATATGTAAAGGGGAGAATTTGAACTTCAGGAAGTATGTTGTGTTATTTCTTCACAACTATTTTGATTTGGTTATACAGCTTTAGAGAACTGAAACACCCAATTGAATCTTGATTAATTGTTAAATTCCAAATACTGAAAACTTGGAAACTTTTCCAGAGTCTTTGGAAGGAAACTCTGGTGCCTCTCATTTCCAGTAAGCTTCAGCTTCAGTGCCTGCCTGGTCAAAACATTTGGATTTTTTTTCTAGGATTAAAACTGACTTTTGCAAGGGGTAGATGGTCTTCAAGTATTACATTTGGTGCATTGCTGTACAACTTGCAGTGTAACTTTTATAAATTGTACCGGGATGTTTCTTGGTTCAGTACATTATATGTAACATCTTCTGTGACAAATTGGTGAGATTTCTGTAGTAACTTTGAGGTCAACCCAGGACAAGAAGCAGTGAAAACAGAGGTTTCAAGATTGTTTTGGCCTGGGATTTGAGAGTTGCTGGGTCAACATGACATTTCCATTTTTGCATGCAAAGAAAACACAGAGTGTCCATTTAGGCTGTTCTTCTACATTTTCTTTTCTAAACCATAAAGTTTTCTGGCCTTCTGGTTTATAGTTTAGCATTTCCAGTCAAAGAAAAACACATTTATTTTGAAAGGAGAAATGGTCCTTCAAGTTGTAGGAAAAATAGATCAATTAAAGTTCGCAGAATTCCATGAAAATTTACTCCCCCCCAGGCCAACTTGTTATCAACTGGAAAATATGACTATTGTACACAGCACCTTCAGCCATGAAATATATATAATACTGGACAAAGAAGAGTAAGACTCTTATCTCTGGATATCAGCTCAAATAGATATTCTATTGGACAACATCCTAACAATGATAGAGTCTTTCACAGTATAAGTTCCATAACTTCAGCACAAATTGAAATAGTCTTTTAAAAGTTTACTTACATTAATTTCTTCTGGACTGCAACATGCTGTATATGTGTGGTGGTAAACTAACTTTGCAGGACAAAACAGAGAAGCCTCATCAGTGAACGCAGTGTGAGCAAACTTCCTTTCAAAACTACTTCAAGTGATGGGTGTAGCTTAAAGAAGAAACTCAAAGTCGCTGTTGTCTGTGAGCTACCGAGTCCCATTCCATCTGTTTCTACTGTCTTGTTCCAAGACCAAATACATTGATAATCTTCCTCTTGTATGGCTCTCTGAGAAAACTTGGAACTGACATAAACCGACCAACTCAGCTAGATTTTATTATCTTTCTACCCCTACTTCTGTCGAGTATTGGAGACTTGGACAGATTCCGGTCCTTTAGGGTGCAGTGGGCCAACCATAATTAACTTGCATGATGAAAGGAACCAATTTGTGACCGTGCTACATCCCTTATGTAAATAATTTCATATTTAATCTTGCTTAACAAATATTCTTTAATGTAAATGCATCATATTTTTACTAACAAAATTAAAATGTGAGGATTTTCACAGGTGAGGTCAACCTTCTGTGGACGAGGTGACCTAGAGCTACTAAGTGGCAGTAATAAACCCACCTACAGAAGAGGCACTCGAGGGTTTGTTAAACATCATTTTCTCAAATGTACTTAGTGTTTTTTCTACATTTGGAGACCTGCTTCCAAATTGCTCACAGACTGTGAAAGTGCTAATTGGTAGTGCTCCTGTATTGGTTCAGTGACTACCACATTCTGTGGCATTTGGTTCAGTTAAAACATAAAACTTCTAAAGGTGCTGTTTTAAAAAAAGTAATTTAGATAGTGTTTTGCTTGTTAATTTGGGAAGCTATCTTATGCTCAAAACTTGAGTGACTCTTAAAAATAACTTGGCCAAGGATTATGCTTACATCAATTGCTGGATTTAAAAATTGGAGGAGAAAGTATGTATCTAGGTGGGCAGTGTAAGATGGAATTTCCAGAGACTGGTACTAAACAAAACATATTTTGGAATTTATTGCCTTTTGTTTGTTTATAAATATGCTGCACATATGCATAATAGCATGGGCATCTGGAATTTACGAGACTGTCCAAGCGTCAGTAGGCACTCTGAATATAAAAGTGGAAGTTAAATCTTACTTCTGAATGTTTCCAGGAAGATCTGATCCATCAATTACATGTAAATAAGTGGATATAGTGTCCAATTCTTCTCTCTCCTCGTCTCCCTCACTGTGTTAGACAGAAGAGGACCATCGGTAGAAATAAAATGAACCAAACATTCAGAGCAAGACTGATGCCTTCTGCTCTGAATTCTTCTGAAGTGCTTCTAGATGTTTCCAAATCACTGAGCAGGCATCTGGGAGAGAACTGTGTCCTTTCAGTTCATGTTAAATATAATCTTAAACTTGGAAAGGAAGTCGGTTTCTGGAACTGAAGAATATTAGTACATTAGGAGGTATTACCAATAACAGAAGTTAAGGGAGGAGAAAGAAAAGGGGGCTTTGGCCAAATTTTCAGAATCATTTTCTGTCAAATATTACCTAACATGTCTCCTTTTTAAAGAAAAAACCCCTACAAATGTTGGAGATTCTCTGAGTCATAATATTGAATGATTTGAAATGATCATTTTATTGAGTCAGTGATTTTTTTCCTTCTCTAGTGAAAATTATCACTAACTTTTTTTTCAATAGAGTTACAATAAAAAGAAGTTAATAATTCTTTACAGTTGCCCTATTTAAGCACCACTTTGATTTGGAAAAGTTATATATGCCTCATTTAATAAGATGCATATATAAAACTAACTAATTCTTGATTCTTTACTCTCATCCCCTTACTTAGACCACATTTTAAGAACATTTGGTAATTCTGTGATGTGAAAAATGTATAGGAAAACTTTAAATGGTAATTTTGTTAATGTTTTGAACACTGCAAATAAAGTTTAATAGGCCATTCTGGGAGTTTAGCAGAATAGAATGTGGACAGTGAGGGCTCAGTACATGAGGTTTCAGAAGGAAACAAGCTGTATCAAGAAATGTGCTATACGCTATTCATGTGGTGTTCTGACAGAATCTGGGAGCATTTAATTTATACCCTGAGAATGTGAGCTAAAGCGCAATTAAAAAAAAAAAAGGTTAAAGAGAAAAATCCAGACTGGGGCATAATTATTATTCATCACTTTTATCCAGGTCTCCCATGAGAAAGAACAAATAGGCAAAAGATATAAAAATATATTCTTAAAAAAAAAGTTTATGCAACTGTGCAGTCTAAAAAACAGGCCGCAATTGTTGGAGTGGAACTTCCTACTCAGCACAGGATAGTAATAAGGCTGTCCTGAGGGCAAGATCTCATCCATTAAAGTTTTCAACGTGTGAAAATTCAAATCCATTTGAAATGAGAGAGAGAGAGAGAGAGAGAGAGAGAGAGAGAGAGAGTGTCTAGATGGCAGACGCTACTGGAGGGGTTGCTTACTTGTTGAAAACAATTGAAGGGAATGTTTCCTTAGGATCTGCACACAAGGGATGCTGCAGTTGTGGTCCAGGTCCAAACTGACATCAGAACTTGAGAGCATCATCACCATGGTGCTGGTTTTACAAGTGTGAAAAGTACAAGATTGAGGGAGTCACAGAGGTTTACATCGTGGTTCTACAGGCATTTTGTGGTTATAACAGAGTCAGCATTCCCTTCAGGAGGTCCTGAAAGTCCACTGCTTGAAACTAAGTCACCAGGGAGAACCCAGGTTGTTGAAGAAGATAAAACAATAGGATGTCTACAGAGTAAAGCTGCAGGCACAACATGGAGTCATCACAAGACAGATGGTATGTATACAGCATTCTGCAGGCAGAAGAGCTGGAAGGTTGAAGATATCCAAATTTAGTGGAGCCAAGATGATGTCATCATGAACCCTAGATGCGTAACTTAGGGCTTTAGGATTTGATATTTTCCTTTAAGAGTTTTGGTTTTGCTTTGGCTGATTTTTCTTTACTATGGTCCATTCCTTTCTTTTGGAACATGCCAGTGTCTAGAAAAATGTAACTTGCTCTTGAATTTGATGGAGGCTCACAGCTAAAAGATTGCCTGAGTCTCAGAAGAAAGATTTTTTCAAGTGATGTTGAAATGATTAGAAACTACAAGGATTTTTGAAGTTGGACTGAATTCATGTTATGTTATGAGATAGCCATAAGCCAATGGAGATAGTATAGAAGGTTATGGTTTAAAAGTGATATATTTAGTCTTTAATTTGATAAAGTTGGACTTGCAATGGTTAACACTGACAGTTAACCTGACAGGTCTTTAAATTGCTAAGAGAAAAGCATGTCTATGAAGGATTGTCTGGATTAAGTTAACTGAAGTGAGAAGAATTATCTAAAATGTGAATGGTACCACCCTGTGGGCTGAATTCCTGAACTGAATAAAAAGGAGAAAGTGAGCTAACCACAAGCATCCATCTCTCTTTGGTTCCTGATGGTGGATATGATGTGAACAGTCACCTCTTGCTCCTTCTACCATAATTTTCCCATCATTCCTATGTCCAACATCATCTGACTGGGGCAATGAGCGGAATAAAGACAGGGCAGACACACATACAGAAAAGCTTGGTTCAGACGGGCCATGCTCACTCTGATGGAGTGACTTCAATGGCTTCAACTCTGAAAACACCAGCCCATTTATTCAGTACAGGAGAAGGTGGCTTTAGCTAATCTCAGTTCCAGTAGAGGAACAATCTCAGGCTATAAACACCTGGGAGGAGGAAGTCAGGCTGAAGTCCTCTCTTCACTCTGTCAGCACTCACACGGGACCAGAGGAAGGCTTTGCCAGTTTCCTTGGGTCTGAGGTTATTGGTCCTTGTCAATAGCACTCATTCCATCAGGAATTCCTCAGCGCCCCACACACCATGATGGACCCGACTCTTGCATTTTTGTGCCAAATTAAACTCTTTGTTTTTTTTTTAAAGTTGCTCTAATCAGGTACTTTGTCACATTGACAAATAACTAATATATGAATTTATCCTTCTTATCTTTTATCTTTCTCTTCATTCCTTTATCTTTTCTTTTGTGTCTTTTGATTTATTTAAGCTACAAACCTTCAACTCAAGGAAGTCAGTTGAATGTAATAATGCTAACAGCTTCTGGAAAGGTCCATATGCACTATGTGTCAGGTATTTGGGCAAAACAATGAAAAAAAGTAACTATAAAACTGAAAATATAAGCAAGACAGTGAGATTTTGGAAATTAAAAACAATCTTGCTTCTCAGAATTTTCAAACCAATATCTCTGACAAAGGAATGCTGATATCAATCAGATGATTCCAATATACAGGACACAGAGGTATTTTGCTAGAATTGACACTTAAAAATAACTGGAGTGTCCTAAAGGTAATCATATCCACTTCCCACCAATAGACATATTCATTTAATTAGTGAGAAGTAAAAGGATTCCCATGAAGTTTTAAAGATCAAAGTAACCCTATTATGCAACAAAGTTTCAGAATCCCCTATTCCTAGACTCATGCTTGCCTCAGAATAATCTGAATTGTTTGTCAAAACAGTTTACTAGGCCACAATGAAGAGTTGCTGATTGAGTACATCTTCACTGGAGATCCTAAAGGTTTTGAAGAAATTCCCAAATGCTAGTACTTGTCTTTTAAGAATTGTTGCTCTTACAACAGCACCTCTGAATTGTTACTATGCAAAAAACAAATATTACTTGAGTTAAGATGAATCATACTTGCTCAGTTAATTACTCAGGTCAGTTAATTACCAGGGTGAGTTAACTACTTGTCTCAGTCATTCTGGAGTAGAGTTGCAATTGTACCGCTTCCAGGTAGTACTGTGGAGAGGAGATCACTTTCTACCTAGGAAGGGTGGCTAGAGGCTGGAGGGGCTCATGGAGCAGCAACATGAGCAGCTGGCATGTCCTATGCAGCTGTGGTCAGATGCCACTGTTCAGGGACTGGGAGCTGTTAAGCTCTGATTCCGCTGCAGCTCACCCGCCATTAGTCATTTCAATAAGCATTCCTGTCTCTTTCTGTGAGTGATCTTACTCACCTACTTGTGTGAAAGCATATTAATTCACAATGAGTTATACAAGACTAGAGAGGAAGATCAGTACACTAGGGTCAGCAAAATCTTTTATAGCATCCAAAAATCAAGGGAAGTCTGCCTGCTGGAAGATTACCTAATGAGCATTAAAGACTTTAAGTCTCAGCTTATAGAACATTTCTCAGATGAAGTCGACTGAGACAGTTCCATCCCCTGAAACACTGTTTAACAAAAGAATCATAATAGGGGAGTTTCCTTTGTAAAGATACAGCTCTCTCCAAGAGCATATGTGAAATCTCTGAAATCTCTCTCCCTCATTGTAAGAGGCAGGGTTTTGGTACCAGCAACCTTTGAATTTGAGACTAATGGCTATGAAGGTGCATAACACATGCCAAATGAGGACCGAGATTACAGATTCAGTTGAAGCTCTTGATGACCTATTATGATGAGGGTATTCTCAATTCTTTTGCTGAACTAACAGGATACAGAATTAAAAGGCAAAACCCATAACCTTCTATATACAAATGACAAATGGCTCTGAGAAAGAAATCAGGGAAACAATACCTTTCACAATAGCTTTAAAAATATGAAATATCTTGGGGTAACTAAGAAAGTGAAAGATTTTGTGTGATAAAAACTTTAATGTTGAAGAAAGAAATTGAAGAAGCTATCAGAAGATGGAAAGATCCCACGAGCTCATGGATTGGTAAAATTAATATGGGAGAAAAGCCCTATTAAAAGCCATCTACAGATTCAATACAATCTTCATCAAAATTCCAACAATATTCTTCATAGCTCTTGAAAGACACTTGTTAGCTTCATATGAAAACACAAAAAATCTAGGATAGCTAAAACATCCCTGAATGATAAATGAACATATCAAAGAGGGAGAACTAAAACCAAAGACGATGTGAGAGGTTGTATGCAAGCTTAATTCAGTACAAACTATACACACACACACACATACACACACACTTCCATACATGGTGTTCTAAATGAAATCACTGAATAAGGACAGATACAGAGCCTCAACTGGACATCCAGTGTGAATGAAACTTCCAGTATGGGAAATGGATTACATCTAATCAAGTTCTTGACCAAAGACATCCCATGGAAACCTTCAGATAACTCAGGCTATTGTTAAAGCTATTGGTTACTCTTGACAAAATGAAGCCAAAACCCTTCTGCTGAAGACAACACCTACACAACATATTGAATTAATAGGAAGTTTAGCTGATGCCTTCCTAGAGCCTTTACTTGAAAGCACTCTGCATGCTACCAAAGAAGAAAGGTAAACACCAACCCAGTTACAAACCCTTTGATCTACATGATTGACCTGCTGGCAAGATGTGCCGGTGCAATAGAGGCACAAAGCTTGTGGGAGTAAGCAACCAATATCTGATTTTAGTTAAATCCCACTCCATGAGGTGGAACCCATACTTAGCTTTGCTTGAGTGATCAAGACTAGGTAGCCCGGGGACCTAGAGGAAAACCAAATACTACTATTCTCCTAAAAGGAATGTAGGAATAAAATGACTCCCAATGACATTCTACTAATTTCATAGATCCATTTCGTGCTCTGGATTCAGGAGTTTGAAGCAGCTTGTCATGAGTCAGTGGCCAAGAAGCAGAAAGTGATAAATATTGGCATGTGGCAAATTTTCTCATTTATATTCAGTCCAGAACCATGGCCCATAGGTTGATGTATGTTGTCCCTATGCAGAGCACTATCTCTATCTAACAAGGCTAATATCTCACATTGAGAAATAATTTAGACTTCAGTGCTTTCTTGTAGCTCTGTGAATGAATGAGAAAAGTTCATTATGGTATACCATGCACATTTAATGATGAGACGTCTAGACAAAAGTCCCAAGAAAGACCATCTGAGGACATCCCCAAAAAGACCATCTGAGGACATCCCCAAAAAGACCATCTGAGGAAACAAAAGATTAGGTGATATCCGTTGTGCTTTCTCACCCACCACATTTGTTTCTGTAAACCTGAAATGTCTTTTTTTGTCTTGAAGATCCAGTAAAATCTGAACAGCACAGAAACATGTATGGCATTAGGATTACACAGAGAGACAGAATCAATAATAAGCGAGATACAGTCAGATACACATGATCATTATATGAAACTGGCTGGCATAAATGTGAAAACTGACATGCTGGGATCCATGGCCAACAAGGGGAAATGATGGTGTAAGTTTTGTTCAAATAACATACTCAAGACTGAGAAAAAGGCATTGTTACTGTGTGAATGCACAGTGTAAGACTTACACAAGATCAAGCTAGTCAAAAATACCAGCATAAAAGGAGTAGATGATCTCAAGGCTCCATTCCATATCGAGTTACTGGTCGTGGATAGTTTATGGGAGAATCATTCTTTATTAAGGATGTGACTACTTAGAAGTTTTCCATGCTCCAAGGAATGACTCCATATCCATGAACATATAGGTAGCAGTAATTGTTGTGGGTTAGAAAGTAAAAGATGTGAAGTTGGGAGGGTAGAGTGTTGGGAGGGATAGGGGAGAGTTGGAGGGGGAAGTGGGACATAAATATGACATTTCATTTATTAAGTATATGAACTTTTCAAAAAATTAAAAATAAAATTAAAGTCAAGTGTTGCTTGTCAAGCGTGTTGACCAATCAGGCAGGACTCCTTCGGGGTAGGAGGTGTCAGTATTTTTCTCTGAAGCCGAATAAGTGAGACCCACCTGTGGTAGGGAGCTTGGTCTGCCTTGCTGAGACTGGAAGTCAACTCTAAGCTCACTTAGAAATACCCCCATAGATCTGCCAAATGCAACACTTGACCAAATGTGTGTTTGTCCTGGGCCTTACCAAGTTGAAAAGTGAAATTTACCACCAGAGTGGTGACAGGTATTTTAGAGATATTATTTGAAGTAGAAACAAAACAAATGTTAAAATAAACAGAACTATGAGTTATGTGATTCATATAATCAGAGAGTTCCATTCATGCTAGATTAGTATCTGCTGGGACTTTGGAGCCCTTATGCTTTTTACACTCATGGAGAGTCTTGCCTTGTTAAGACTGCTGTCAGGTAAGTTGCTAAAATTTGCTGTGGTTGTGCCAATTTCTTGAAATAAAACAATGAAATATGTTGCATTAGTTGACTTTCTTTTACCAAAGATTTCTATATAGTATGTGATGCTGTGTGACTACATGTTACACAGATAGACATGTTTTTTTCCAAAATGGAGCCAATTCTTTTAAACCTTGCTGCTGCCTAATCAGATAAACTTACATGACATTTGAATCCCTCCTCCCCTTTTTGTGGTCATTTCAACATTGTTCCCAGCATCTCTAATCTAGTTCCATTTAAAAGAACAACTTGTCTTGCTCATTTTTTACAAGTAACTTTTAATTTACTGAAGTTTTGTCATCATGTTGTATAATTTGGCCCCATCATCCAATTCAAGTTCTCTGGCTGTTTCCACAACCTCTGAAATCACTAGTTTGGTAAAAGTAAAAAACTGCCAACATCACTCATGACTGTTGCAGTCAACTTCTTTTAAAATCCTGTTGGTGCTGATGCATTGACTTCCTTTCATGAGTCATAAATGCTCACCCTTTCTGCACTTTCCAGCTTTGTTGAGAATTAAATACAGGGCTTTATACATAATTGGCAAACTTTATATACCTGAGCTATATATTACACTTCAAGGATGCGATTCACAGCACTGAGTGCTTAATCCAGGGCTAGAGAGATTGTTCAGTGATTAGGAGAACTTTTAGACAATTCAAGTTCATTTCTGAGCATACACATGGCAGCCCACACCCATTGTAACACTGGTCCCGGGAGACATGATGCCCTCTTCTGGATTCTATATGTATATTATGTACACAGTGCACAGACACACATGTAGGTAAAACATCCCTGCACATAAAACAAACAAACACACAAACAAATAAATAAAAGTTATGAATTATTTCCAGAAAGTTCAATTTACTTTGGCTATGTATGCCTGAGGAACACTGTCTTTGGTAGGTATAGTTACAAATTGTATTTATTAAATATACATCTTGAAAGTCAAACATGCTGGTGCAGCCTATTCCCAGGCAATGAGGCAAAGTCTCTCATGAACATAGATGCAAAAATACTTAATAAAATTCTAGCAAACCGAATCCAAGAACACATCAAAAGTATCATACACCATAGTCAAGTAGGCTTCATCTCAGGAATGCAGGGGTGGTTCAACATACAAAAATCCATCAACGTAATTCACCACATAAACAACATGAAAGAAAAAAAACCACATGATTATCTCACTAGATGCAGAAAAAGCATTTGACAAAAATCCAACACCCCTTCATGCTAAAAGTTCTGGAAAGAACATGCATACAAGGACCATATCTGGAAATAATAAAGGCAATATACAGCAAGCCAGTAGCAAACATCAGAGTTAGTGGAGAGAAACTTGAAGCATTTCCTCTAAACTCAGGGACAAGACAAGGATGCCCACTTTCACCATATCTCTTCAATATAGTACTTGAAGTCCTTGGTAGAGCAATAAGACAACTAAAGGAGATCAAGGGAATATAAATTGGAAATGAAGAAGTAAAATTATCCCTATTTGCAGATTTTTGATAGTATACATAAGCGACCCCAAAAATTCCACCGAAATACTCTTACAGCTGATAAACACCTTCAGGAAGGTGGTGGGATACAAAATTAACTCAAAAAAATCAGAAGCCCTTCCTTATACAACAAATAAATGGGCTGAGAAAGAAATAAGGGAAACAACTACTTCACAATATCCACAAACAGTATAAAATATCTGGGGGTAACTCTAACTAAGCAAGTAAAGGACCTGTACAACAAGAACTTCAAGTCCTTGAAGAAAGAAATTGAAGAGGCCATCAGAAGATGGAAAGATCTCCCATGCTCATTGATAGGTAGGATCAACATAATAAAAATGGCCATCCTACCAAAAGCAATATACAGATTCAATGCAATTCCTATCAAAATACCAACACAATTCTTTATAGACCTGGAAAAAGCTATTCTCAATTTCATATGGAACAACAAAAAACCTAGAATAGCTAAATCAATCCTGTACAATAAAAAAACATCTGCAGGTATTACCACCCCAGATTTCAAGCTGTACTACAGAGCAATAGTAATAAAAACAGCATGGTACTGGTATAGAAACAGACCAGTGGATCAATGGAGTCGAATTGAAGACCCAGAAATGAACCCACACACCTATGGTCACTTAATTTTTGACAAAGAAGCCAAAACTGCACAATGGAAAAAGGACAGCATCTTCAACAAATGGTGCTGGTCCAACTGGATGTCCATTTGTAAAAGATTGAAATCAGACCCATACTTATCACCTTGTACAAAACTTAAGTCCAAGTGGATCAAAGACCTTAACATAAGGCCGGTCACACCAAATCTAGTAGAAGAGAAAGTGGGAAAAACCCTCGAACTCAACGGCACAGGTGACAACTTCTTGAACAGAACACCAACAGCTCAGGACCTGAGACCAACAATCAATAAATGGGACCTCATGAAACTGAAAAGCTTCTGTAAGGCAAAAGACACTGTCATTCGAACAAAACAGCAGCCTACAGATTGGGAAAAGATCTTCACCAACCCCACATCTGACAAAAGGCTAATATACAAAATTTACAAAGAACTCAAGAAATTAAATGCCAAGAAACCAAATAATCTAATTAAAAAATGAGAGAAAGAGCCAAACAGAATTCACAAAGGAGGAATTCCTAAAGGCTGAGAGACACTTGAAGAAATGCTCAACCTCCTTAATCATCAGAGAAATGCAACTCCAGAAGACTCTAAGATTCCATCTCATACCTGTCAGAATGGCTATGATCAAAAGCTCAAATGACAGCACATGCAGGCGAGGGTGTGGAGAAAGGGGAACCTTCCTCCATTGCTGGTGGGAGTGCAGGCTTGTGCAACCACTATGGAGGTCAGTCTGGCGACATCTTAGAAAACTTGGAATAGCTCTGCCTCGGGACCCAGCCATACCACTTCTGGATATACATCCAAATGACTCCTCACCAAATCACAAGGAAGTTGCCTCATCTATGTTCATAGCAGCCTTATTTGTAATAGCTAGAAACTGGAAACAATCCATATGTCCCTCAACTGAAGAATGTATTAAAAAACTATGCCACATCTACAGAATGGAATACTACGCAGCTATCAGAAACAATGAAATTATGAAATATGCAGCCAAGTGGATGGAGCTAGAGAAGCTCATTCTGAGTGAGTTAACCCAGACTCAGAAGGATGCACATGGCATCTATTCACTCATAGTCGGATTTTAGCTATATAGTACAGGATGTATATACTACAACCAACGCACCAAAGGGAACAGGAACATATATTTTTTATCCTGTCAGTGAGACACTTTGGTGCTGCCTTGTAGGCCCCCAGTGTATGAGGAGGCTCTTGGCCCTCATATGACTACTGAACTGGGGCAGGGGACTGTTATGTAGGGACACTCCACTCCAGAGGAGTGGGATGGAAGGGTTAGGGGGTAGAAGGTGGGAGGGCGGGACTGGGAAGGGTTGAAAGAGGACACTATGTTGGAGATGTAACCTGATGCAATAAATAAATAAATTAAAAAAGAAAGTCAAACATGCTCTTTGATCCATGAGTGAGAATGGATGCTGTTTAAAGTCATATGACAATAATAGTCTCATGCATTTCCATCAGCATTCTTCTGTGACCAGGTATACTGACAGTGAATGGTGATATTTGTAAAGTAGTGCTCAATCATGGGCTCATAGTAATGAAAACCATGCTCTAAACAGATATGTGGTCAAGCAGGCGTTAATATTCCTTGGAAAGAACACATGCAGAATAGATTTAGCATACTTCTTAAGGGCTCCAAAGTAATATGACCATTGGCATTGTTCACAAGCTAATGGCTGTGTTTGTCATAACATGACTGTAAGCTGGCTATTTGAAGCTCTAAAGTCAAGCACTGACTCCTCCCCTCAAGCTACAAAAGCCCTAGATGACTTCTACCGATATTAGAACATCTGGTGTGTAGTTGAGGCCTTTCATCTATTTTCTTCTTTGATTTTTGGGAGGAAACAGCTGCTTCTGCACCAGCATGCACTGCTTCATTACACACGTGTGGAGATGGCATCTTAGAAACCTCAGGAACCAACCTCTGTCAGCTTCATCCTTTCTTTCTCCAGATGCTTCACCTCTGTCAGCCTTCATAGAACAGATCAGCACTGGACGTTGCTCTGGATTAAGAAAAGGTGTGTCTGATTTGGTTTTCATTGCAAACTGTTCAAATATTCTCCACAGTCATGGTAAAACTGTTTTACCACAGAGTCCCTGGAGTAGAACATTGGGCACCTTTCAAGAACCTTCCCTATATATTCATAACTTGGCTAAATACTAGACACAGGAGGCTTTTCTGTTTTCCTTTTTCTTCTCTTCTCTTTTTCTTTTTCTTTTTTTTTTGCCATCTTGGCTTCAGACATACTTTCTCCATTGAGCTTTACCATTTTTGTTTTTGCTTTTATTTTTTCAGGACAAGGTTTCTATTTGCAGCCTTGGCACTGCTGGAACTCACTCTACTCTGTAGACCAGGCTGGCCTGGAATTTATAGAGATCTGCTTGCCTCTGCCTCCTGGCTTCATTTTTGGTTTTTGATTGCAGATAAGAAGGTCAAATCCTACCTCTTGAACACTTGCAGGATAAATTAATTTTCTTAATTTCTGTGTATTGCTTTGTCTCAGAAAACCCAGATGGCCACAGGACAGAGAGTAAACACATGCTACTTAAAAAATGATACCGAACTTATTTGACAAGGGTTACTTCAAGCTTTCAATTTGTAAAACCACATAGGTCATCAAATCACCATAATAACTAGAGGGGCAGAGTGACTGAATGTCTATCTTTATCAACAAAAGGGAACACTCAATAATTAGATGTATTTTTGACAATTCTTTGAATTAAACCATAGTGTAAATGGTTTGCTTTAGTGAGATAGTGAGTTGACTCTTGACATGTTTTCCGGCCACTTAAGATCGAAGAATGAGTGTGACAGCATCTGGCTCAATAGAGCGAAGGGCTCCATGAGGACAGATGATGTCCAGCTTGGCTTCACATCAAACAGTCATCAGGTAGGTTCAAGTGAAAAATGGAATTTCTGTTCAGGGAAGAATTATGGGGATATTTCTCCATATCCAATGTTATGATCATCAAAATCTCTCTGTGTCTTTATTTCTCTCTCTCTCTCTCTCTCTCTCTCTCTCTCTCTCTCTGTTCTTTTAAAAAATTAAACTGTGAAATCTTGCTCCACGAGGCCTGTAGCATCCAAGTACATTACTAGCTGAGCAGGATCCAGCAGCTAACTAGATACAGACTTCTAAAGCCTTTCACAGTAATGGAATAGCTGATATGTCCCCAGAGCAAATTGTGCAGATGCAAGATTGTTTTGTTGACATGATCGACAATATCTGAGTAACAGTAGCCAGAAGAGAATGATACCTCACAGCAAGATGACGTCCCCCATCTGCTTCTTTGTCCCCTAAGCCTGATACAACACAAGTGTGAGAACACAGGTGCAGCTCTGGTTTCATACCTAACAGCTTGTGTGCTAGGAATGCTCAGATTTTCCACTGTAAATGCATGGAATTTTTGAATGTCTTCATTAGCTCTGGAGAATGTATAGTATCGGTGTCAAAAGGAGGAATGAGAATGTCTTATGTGAATTTCTATTTCTCTACAGAACATAGAATTCAAAGGAAGATAGTGGAAAATCCATGGACCAATTCCCCCTCATGTCTCTCTCTCTCTCTCTCTCTCTCTCTCTCTCTCTCTCTCTCTCTCTGTGTGTGTGTGTGTGTGTGTACATACATGTGTGTACCTGCACTTGTTGACTATAATGCCATTATTGCCTTCAGAGTCAAGTACTGCTTTGCAACAATCCTGCCAATGATGATTACCAATAGGAAAGCTCCAAAATCATCATGGAAGCATGGTAACCAAAATAACAACTACATAGTGGGCCTTGGGAGGCCAGGAGACAACAGAGTTGTGATTCACCTGGACCCAAAGCACATTTCCACTCAATGTATAAGTTGCAGAGAAATAGTTCACAAAGTGCAAGTCTGTGCTTATGTCCTATATGAGGAGACTCGATCCCAGGCCTGGGAAGGGAGTTTTCTGTAAATTATGCCCATAGCTTAAAACCATGAATGAAGACACTACTGTGTTCTGAATATGAATGAGACCATGGCCATGTTGTTTCTATATTCCCACTCACATACAGATATGCAGGGCGATCTGCATTACCTAAGCACAATTTCAGAAATTTTAGAATGTGAAACACATTGTATGAGGTGCTGTTTACTTTTTTTTAAATAAAGGAGCACAAAATAGTATAAATTTTGAAATTAAAAAAGTACTCAGTGAACATATTCTTGACTCCCCCACAGCTTTGGAAACATAAAGTTGAAAAGTTCAGGAATTTAAGTTTCTTTATCTTTGCAGTAATTTTATTTCTGTTACTAACTATAATATTAGAGAAATGACATACAGTCTTAAGAATCTAAAGCCAGGTTAATGACTTTCATTTTAATGAAGCATGGCTGTAACTTTCATATTAAAATGATTTGAAACAAAAGTCACTGGCTCCTAGGGCCTAATAGAACCTGTGGGAAGATAGAAAGTAGAATTTTATTTACAATGATGACATTTGAGCAATAATAAACTTTAGCAATGGTTTGATAATCACGTGAATTTATTATAAGAAAAAAACCTTATGTAAGATTGCTATTTGTAGTACCCTGTTCACATTGCTTGTTTGTGTGCAATCTAACACACACACACACACACACACACACACACACACACACACACACACACACACACACAC
>CAJQZJ010037369.1:759182-784535 GCA_907164525.1 Lophiomys imhausi | reverse complement strand
CACACACACACACACACACACACACACACACACACACACACACACACTCCAAAATTATATTGCCTTGCCATGTACAATATACCCTATTTTACATATTTTTAAAAACTGGGGAAAAAAAGTGCCTAGTAAGTTGTACATGGTCAGATGGGGTTGGGTCACAAAATCTAGTCATGAACCCAGATTTCTGGCTTCAGTTTCAGCAGTTATTTAAGTATTTCCCTCTATTGACCTTTCCACATGGGCTATGTGGAAATTTTGAAACTAAAAAAAATTTTTAATTTAGTTGGTTCTGAGTTCCAGCAAAGGGTCAACATTATTTGAGAGAAATGATTGTTCAGCGATAGCAGTACAACAGCCCTTCCCTAAGAGCAGCTAAGACCTGTGATTTTACCGAAAAGCTGGTTCTATGTCTATATGCAATTCAATTTGTCAGCATTAGACAAATATTGCTAAGTAGAAGTTGATATAGAAACTAATGAAGCATCCAAGCTACTGAAGAGACATCATTTATTATACATGACCCTTTATTTGTTTGTTGAATGAGGCTTTGGAAGTATTAATTTAAATGCCCTTTCCATATCTTATGCTTTGTAAAGAAGTATGTATTATGTTGGTGTCATGGCAGTGAAAGCCCAACTCAACATAAGTGATCAGTACACCTTTCCACTCGAGTGAATGTGTGCCTGCAGATAAGGAGGAGTATGGACTTCTCGTGTAACAGTCTCATGTGATACCACCTTCCATACTCCTATATTGATCTTATGAAGTAAGTATTGTTGTGTATCTACTGGAGGGAGGGAGAAATGCAATGACAGAGAAATGATATAATCCCAACCTTAGCTATAAATGGAGGAGGTAGGCAGAAGGCAAACGTAAGTTATCTGGACATTGAAGTGGCTTTCTGACATCTGTGCTCTTCATCCAAAGTGTTTTTCTGCATGAGGTGTGTGGTGCTGACAGAGAAAAGGGAGGGGTAGAAGGTACTAATGCTTGAAAGCTATGGCTTTAGTATTGTTGCCCAGACAAAAGACACCCAAAGGAAAGCTGCTAAAGTGGCTGCAAGGAAATCAACGCTCAAAACTTTTAGTGCAAATATACAGAAATGAAGGCTAAAAGGGATGAGCAAATAATGATGGTTGAATAAATGGCAATGGTATCTAAAGTCTATTAGAACTGATCATAGTAAAATACAGTTGTAAATGTATTATGTCCACTAACAGCTTCTGTCCCAAACACTGTAATTTAGATGTCTATAAATATCCTTATTTTGACAAAGGAAAAACTGGCACACTTCAGTCAGGCCGAAACGTAGGCAAACACATTTAATGTAGAAGAAAAAATACAAACACCGTATACCAGTTTCTGTGGTAGCTTATAAGAAAAAAAAGAAAGATCAGCAAAAATATAAAATTCTAGTTAGGAAAGATAGAAAAAAGATGATGAATGCTTAGAAGGCATCTTGCACTAACCTGAATTGAAAGAATCATCAGCGCGTTAGATCGGCAAAGAAGATGGGAGAGTGTTTTTCATGGAAAAAGCTGTGTAAGTAAAGAAAAGGAAGTAAGGCAGACTTCTCTTTTAAGGGCCCTCAAAGTGGAATGAGTTAGGTTGAGTTACAGGGTCAAGGACAGTGTAAAAATCCTCCACCTTTCAAGGTTCTAAACCATCAGTGCTGACATAAATACATGGTTTGGGAAGCTCTCGGAAGGTTTCAATGGCTTTAGTCAGAGAAAAGCAAAGTTCAAAATGAAAGATGGTGATGCCTAATCATGAGAAAGACATGAGAAAAAAAGATCGTTGATGATAGGAATAAAAGGAGGTTAGATAAACAGTGTTGGCAAATGCCTGAGAATCAAAACTACAGCAAGGCGTATGGTATGCAAAGACCCTGCTTCAGGGGCATGCTGCTGGCATGTGGCCGCAAGGAGTCATGAATGTGAGTCCACATAGTCACATGTCAAGGCGGCTTGTGTCTAAGTGCTGGGTAGCAATCTTATGATCAGGCACACTAAATAAATGCATGTTAATGGTTAAACACACATGATAACAGTCAGATAATTATTCTGCCTTGAGTGTGAATAGCTCAGTATCTGTTATTTTTATTATCACTATTATTATGATTATTATTTTACATTCCAACTGTAGTTTCCCCTCCTTTCTCTGCTCCCAGTCCCTCCCCATGACCTCCACATTAAATACATGCATCTTTAGTGTTAAACACATATGACAATGTCCAGATATTACTCTGCTTTGAGTGTGATAGTTCAATATCTCTGGTCTATTATTATTATTATTATTTTCCCCTCCCTCCTCCCCTCCCAATCTCTCCGTCCCACCTTCCCTCTGCCTGCCTGGTGGTCTCATCCATTCCTCCTCTGCTGTTTCTATTCGAAAAGGGCAGGATACCAACCAAACATGGCACATCAAGTTGCGGTAAGACTAAGCACTTCCCCTTGTATTAAGACTGGACAAGGCAACCCAGTATGAGGAAATGGGTCCCAAAAGCTGGCAAAGGAGTCAGAGTTAGCCCTGGTCCCACTGTTAGGAGTCTCAAAAGAAGACCAATCTACACAACTCTAACTAGGTTCATCCTATGAAGGCTCCGTGATTGGTGGTTCAGTCTCTGTGAGTCTCCATGAGTCCAGGTTAGTTGATTCTGTAGGTTTTCTTGTGTCCTTGACCTCTCTGGCTCCTACAATCCTTCATCTCCCCTCTTCAGCAGGATTCCCCAAGCTCTGCCTAATACTTGGCTGTGGGTCTCTGCATCGGCTTCCATCAGTTGCTGCGTGAAGCCTTTCTGATTGAATATAATTAGGCATCATTTCACTCACTACTTCTTTTTTTTTTTTTTTTTTTGCCAATTTGGTCTATCTTAGGTCTCTGGGCTATCCAGCCTCTGAATCCTAGCCCTTCAGGCAGTGTCAGATGTCTGTGTTTTGTAGAGTTAAAATCACATACCACATCTTTTGGATGTTTTCTGTTGCTTTTGTTTCTAAGGTAGATTTCCCAACCCCTTGGGTAAGTAAAAGGAAACCTTAGTCTCACTTTTCTGTCCATCATGAAGCCTTGGCTTATTTCTAGACCATGGTGTCTAATAGGAAATGGAAGATTTTTTTTTTCAGTTCAGTATTTTCCAGTCCTTACAGTAAAACTGAACTACTTAAACTTTTCCTAGCTGGTCTCTTTCGCCCTGCTTTAAAGTTTCTTTGCTAAATTGGATTTGGTTTGTTTGTGGAGACAATGATAATGTTAGAATCCAGGCCAATAGCAAAATTGTTTTTTGTTGAGTTTGGATAGGAACCCTATTAACTTCCTATTAACTTAACCACATTCTTGAAACTATTCTTCCTTTCTTCATAAACCAGCAAACTCTCCTTCACATCATCCATCCTTAGAGTCCCCAGAAGACTGCTGAAAAATCTCTGGAATTAGGGAAACAGATCTTTCTCTTTTGGGATTACAGAAAATGTATTGAAGTTTCTTTAAATCCAGATAAATAGCACCTGATTCTATGTCTAGTTCATTTTAAGTTTGCCGACATAGCAAAATAGGCTAGAGAAATTCAAATATATATAATGATTTTAGACATAATGATAGTCTGGAGAAGGCAAGGCAAAATAGAAAAATAATTTGGAAAGCAGTAGTAATAACTATTTTATGATAATTATTCATGCTCAAATCAAATTACTTCTGTATGAATTTAAAAATGAGACATTCTATGTAGTTTCTTTTTACTCACCTACTGGGCATATTATTGTTTTCCATTAATTAGAATATACTTAACATTGTAACAGTTTCAATTCCCATTCGGTTCCATCCTGTTTTTGAACATGTAGTAAACAAAAAGAGCTTCTTTCTCCCCATTTGCAGGGCACAAATTGCATTTGGAACTTTTTCTCCTGAGCACTGTCATTGACTGCAACCAGCAGTGAATGACATGTTTTGGGGGAATATTGTTCTTCTTTATTTAATAAATTACTATATTACTAGACCCTTCAAAGCTAGCACAGCTTTCCTGTAGAGGGGTCTTGTTGAGAGAACAGTTATAAAATATCTCTTGTATCTAGAACATGTTAAATACCCGTGTATCTATTTAGAGTACCATAAGAATGTGATAAAAATAAGTGATTGGTAACTGTTAGTAACTTTATCTAAGTGTTAAATACCTTGGCCCAACACAAGAATATTTAGAAACAACAAGGAAATTCATGAGTACATTAAAGATTTGGGCTTTATTCCTGAGAGCCACAATTCTGAATGTTAAGACTCCAATGCTTATTACTATAGTTCTATAATATAGTCTGAGATCTGGTGTGGTAATTCCTCCAACATTGTCCTTTTGCTCAGGGTCACTTTGGCTACTTGGATTCTTTTGTGGGTCCATATGAATTTGAGATTTTTTTTTTCTATTTTGTGAAGACTGTCATAAAGATTTTGATTGGGATTATATTGAATTTGTAAAATACCTTTGGTAGAATAACCATTTTCACAACATTAATTCTCAGTCTATGAGTATGGTGGGTCTCTCCATCTTCTAGTATTTTCCTTAATCTCTTTCATCAGAGATTTAAAGATTGAATTGTGCAAGTCTTTTAGCTCCTTGTTTAGGATTTTTATTCTGGATATGTAATTTAGGTTAATGTGAGTTGGAGTGTCCAAGATTGTTTTCTTGGCATTGCTATTGGTTCAGAGAAAGCTTACTGATTTTCTGTAAGTTGTTTTTATAGCCTGACAAAACATTGATGTTTGCTAAAAGAATTAATCTATAAATTTCTGGTGGAAGCAATCCCATTAAAATCACAAGTAAGACTATCCCTACTTTTAGTCAGTATAGCACTTGAAGCAATAAGTAGAATAAGACAAGAGAAGTAAATTAAAAAGATATAAATAGAAAAAGATATCAAATGATACCTGTTTTCTGACAATATATTATACACAGGAAATCCTCAAAATCCACCAGAAATCAACACCTACCCTCCTGCCAAGGGGTGAGGTACAGCTGAGATCCTCAAGATAGAGTTTGCTTGACTAAGAGGACAATAATCACTCATGACAGGAAACATGATTTTATAAGATTAAAACACACACACACACACACACACACACACACACACACACACACTCACACACACAAATACCCCCATATATATATATACACACACACACAAACACCCACATGCAATTTAAATGAATTTATACCATATATTATATCATATGTGTACTATATATTGTATCATATATGTACCATACATGCTTCGTGGAGGTAACTAAAAACAATCAGGCCTGATCAATAGGAGGTAAATAGTGCCAAATGGTATAAATCAGTTTGTTTCTCCAGTTCTCATGACTGGAGAGAACATAGACCCTAGAGGAGTTCCTACTATTGCCATTTTCCTAAATCAATATACTTTCAAACTATATTCTGAATATTTGTCTTTATAGCCACAGGTATATTTCTTACCCCTCATCAAAGAAGCTTATTTTTGCAGGAAACAGAGACTATTACAGGAATCCACAACTGACCAAAATCCAGAGAACAAGTGACTGTTTTTGCCCAACCCCAACATCTACAACATACACAATCCCTAGACCCAGGGAAAATGTTAAAGAGGAGGGAGGAAGGGTATAAAAGCCAGGAACCAGGAGGTCTGGTTTGAGGTAGTGCCTTTTAAACATAACAGGGATGTTGTACGCAAGACATCTCAACAGCATAGTCACCTACACAAGACCTACATAGTGACAACATGAGCTGGCGTGCTGACAAGTGTGATGGGAATTTCACAAGGTAGCATCCCTAGATGAAGAACTACCAGAAATCCAGTCAGGAGTTTGGGGGCATGGGAAGAGTTGGCAGAAAGGGAGGGGAAGAAATGAAAACACCATGGTCATTTATGAAATTCTCAAAAATAAAAATATAGAGATATATAGTCTCCCACATCACCTGTCCTACATAATACTGAAAAGGATGAAAAGCTTCTTTCTACTTATTTCCCTGATTTCTTTTGGGTTTTCAGGTGTTTCCCTGTGAACCCCAATAGAGCTGTTGTGGTACTCTGAGAGGAACTATACAGTAGCAAATGTCAGGAAGGAAATGTTGAATGCTATGCTGATTTCTCCACTCCGTTTACAGCCACTGTGACTTCGGTATCATGTGTTCAAATGGAGATGCCAAAAGCTTGAAATGTCAAAAGGCCTCTGTCTTCAGAGGCTCAGGAAATCTGCCTAGCCCTAAAGCTGATGTCATATGAATTAGAAATGAGCTTTTATTTTCAGAAGCTCCTGGGATGTTGGTGTTGTTGCTAGGGTGTGATAGATGCTCCCACATAGTGCACTACAGGATAATGTAGCTCTGGAGGGTATTTATAGAGTGTTTGCATGTGCCCTTGTGTATGTTTACTAGCAGATGCCGCTCCACATGTTTACAGAAATTGAAAGAATAAAAGGATGTTATTTTGATAGTTGGTTTTCTCAGTTCCCTGAACAACTCTGGGCAAGTGCTGGCAAATTAGCTGCAAATATAGGATATATTTTTCTTTCTGATAAGAGATGCAGGGAGATAAAAATAATTGTGTCAGAATGCCTTTCACAGCAGTATAATGTTCCAAACATTGTACTTTCAAATCCTCTAAAAGCCATAAGCAAGCTATTATCTTTTGTGGTTTCCTGAATTTTCCATACTTAATTGTTTATTTTAATCAGTAAGTAGTTCCCAATCTTCCTAATGCTGCAACTCTTTAATACTGTTCCTCATGTTGTCATGACTCCCAACCATAACATTATTTTTGCTTCTCCTTTATAGCTTTAATTTTGCTAGTTATGATTTGTAATGTAAATATCTGTGTTTTCCAATGGCCTTAGGCAACCTCTGTGAAAGGATTGTTTGCCCTCCCTAAAGGGGTCATTACCCACATATTGACAACTGCTAATCTAAAAAATATTAAAAAAAATTAGTTGACAACAAGGATAGGTGTTTGGGGAGGGAAATAGATGACAGCTTTTGGATATCTAACACTGGTGACTTATAAATAATTAGCAAAAAATGACAAGTGAAGAAATCTCACTTTACTAGTGTCTATCTCATTTAAGACTAGAATGTATAACTCTGATATAGTGTAGTTAATAATACAAGTGGGTGGAAGTCCACTCTTGACAGGGACCATACTGTCATTTTTCGACTGTCAGATGTTGCTGTTGTCTGAACTGACTTATAGGGGTTTTCTCACTTGCTTAGTCTCTAGAGATATCTCTGGAATTATGGCTCAGAAAAGAGGCCCAGCCTCCTGGTATATTCCAGCCTGATCTCAAACTCATTGTCATCTCACCTGAGCTCCCAGTGATTGGATTACTACACTGCCTTACTTGATTGTTTGTCTTCCTAGATCTTGATTAGCTTCCAAGAATTTCCTGACTTCTCACACTTTGCTATATTTCTTCCACAAACTCCACAAACCCACATGGTAACAACAGAGTCTTTATTTTAAATACATGGGCAATAATAGTAAAGTTGACACTAATTTTTTCCCCTTCTAATGTTATTTTGTAGTTATTTCCTCTGAACTGGATATTCCCTCCTGGACCAGGGAGGGAGGCTCATAAGATGTAGGAAGTAAATAAAATTCTAAGAGTTCACCCAGCTCCTGTAACAAGATCATAAGATTTGTTCCCAGGGTTATGTGATCTGTGTTAGTTGCAGAGAGGAGAGGAGAATCTCAAATTTGCTAAGCTTCTGCAACTTGTGCTCACAGTTCAGAGATAAAGCATCCATAAGCCATCACACAGGATGGGGTGGCCTTTTTGGTGATGTCTTTGAGTCATTATATTCCTATTAAAATCTCTCACGCACACTGCTGTAGGTAACCTCAGTAAACTAACTGACCCACTGTTAATTGTGTCCTAATTTAGGTGTATGAACTTGTTCATTTTTTCCCTGGAAGTTGTATAACAGTGGAAACTCATAAAGTTCAGGCTAGAAGCATTAAAAGTGACCTAGGCCATTATTAGGTTGCATACTTTTTAATTATGTTCTCATTCCTGTTTCTCTTGATCTTTCATTTGAAAATTAAGGTGTTTTCTTTCTTACATTGGTTCAAAGAAAGCAGAACATTGAATGGAATTATCTCAGGTTAAATATTATGCTTTAAATCTTTGACACTGACAAAAAATTGGTGGACATAGTAAAAAGGAGATATAGTGAAAAGTGAAGAACCCTGCCAAATAAGGTCATTTTCTCATCGATTCGTCCACAGTTGAGTAGTGACAGCTTAGAGAAGTGTCCTCTAATCAAGTGGTGGCATAAGGTAAAATTGGAAGTTCTCTCATTACCTCATGAGTGGTTTCTTGACCTAAAAAAGCTATTTGAATCAAATTTAATGATTCAAAATCTTTGCCTTGACATCTTTAGTTATAGACTGCTAAGTATGCTTTCCGAAATTTCAATAGTAGTTTAAAGCTTCAGAAGACAAAAACCTTATAGTTTTCCTTTTAGTAAGTTGTTTTCCTCAGGGGGGGCCAAGATGGCGGCGACCTGCACTGATGCATTTTGAACGTGGGAGAAAAGAGCCATAAAAAGCACAGAGTTATTGGACACTGTGCAAAAACCTGAGGGGCTAGACCCTCCGGGAACACTCACAGCTCCCAAGGGACTTTTAAAAGTCCCAGGGCAAGGCTCTCCCCCATCTCTCTCAGACATGGAAGCCACTAAATATGGGACTTGGGAACTCCCATTTGGAGAGGAGCCTGGTAAGATCGACCCTAATACACAGCAGGCAGAATCAGAGCCCACATGGGGATTACCCACTAACCTACTAGGCTCCCCACACTTCAGGAGGACCTTATAGCTATTTAGGAAACTTTGGTGGCTAGTTGAACTCTTAGCAAGGCAGAAACAGGGCGCACAGCAGGTGGTCTGCAGCCACTCATGCCGCGGAGAACCCGAGCGAGCAGGAAGCCGGCGGGCAGGGCAGAAATGCCAAGCCTGCAGCAAAGCAGCCAGGGTGGGAAGCAGGCACAGGCAGGCAGGGGTGAGGCTCCGTGCACCAGCAGCAGAGCAGCCAGGGAGGGAAGCAGGCACAGGCGGGCCGGGCTGAGGCTCCACGTTCCCACAACAGAACAGCCAGGGTGGGAAGCAGGCACAGGCAGTCGAGACTGAAGCTCCGCGCACCCGTGGAAAAGCAGCCAGGGTGGGAAGCCTGCACAGGAGGGCTGGATTGAGGCTCCACGTGCTTGCGGCTGAGAAACTGGGGTGGGAAGCAGGCACAGGTGGGCGCGGCTGAGGGGTCACGCCTGTGGTGGAAGAGCCTAGTGGGAAACCAGAAGCCAGGGGATCATAGCTGTATTCTGGAAAACCCAGACATATTAGGTGTAGAGCCGGGCCCTGTCACTCTCCGTGATGACAACCAAAGCCCACGGAATCTGTGCCTGGGCAAACAGGTCCATACCATCAGAACCATTACAGGCTGATTACTCAGTGTGCAACATAGAGAAGTCTGAATTGGGAGCAGGACCATTACTCACTACCTGGGAATAGGCTGCACCAGCTCACAGTGCTTCAGGCTATTAGAACAACAGTGACCCTGACATCCCCCTGTAAGAAACAACAGATAGCCAAGCAATTCGACTCCTACACCAAAGCATCCCATGTGGATCCAAGCCCAGAAAAAGACGAGAACAGTCAGCTAAACACATCCATATGGCCAAAGGTCCAAGAAAAAAATAAAAATCAAGGAAATATGACTCCAACAACGCAGAATTATCCTAGCTCATCCAATTCGGATGACCTCACACCAACAGAAACACATGAAAATAATGACAATTCTGCATTATGGAAAGTGATAGAGTCCCTTCAAGAAGAACTTAAATCTATGAAGGAATTCAAAGAAGCCACAATTTTACAACTCAAAACAACGAACAACACCATTAAAGAGCTCCAAGCCAAGGTGACCCAGCTTGAACAGGAAAAGGACAAAGCAATGAAAGATTTCCAGACAAAAACAAGCAAGCTGGAGAAGGAAATGTACAAAACGAACAATACCATACAAGACATGAAAATAGAAATAGAAACAATAAAGAAAACACAGTCAGAGTTAAAAGAGGAAGTGGAGAATCAAGGGAAGAAAACAGGAACTACGGATGTGAGTATCAAAAATAGGATGCAAGAGATGGAAGACAGTATCTCAGGCATGGAAGATTCGATGCAAGAAATCAGTACAACATCAAAAGAAAAGGAGAAGGCTAAAAAATCTCTCACCCACAACATCCAAGAAATCAAGGACTCAATGAAAAGACAGAACCTAAGAATTATAGGCATAGAGGAAAGAGAAGACTCCCGACTCCAAGGTCCAGGTAATATCTTCAACAAAATCATAGAAGAAAACTTCCCAAACCTGAAAAAAGAGATGCCAATAAAAATCCAAGAGGCTTACAGGACACCGAACAGATTAGATCAGAAAAGAAACTCCTCTCGCCACATAATAATTGAAACACCAAATGTACAGAACAAAGAAAGAATATTAAAAGCTGAAAGAGAAAAAGGTCAAGTCACATACAATGGCAGACCCATCAAAATTACACCTGACTTCTCCTCAGAAACTTTAAAAGCTAGAAAGGCCTGGACAGATATCCTACAAGTCCTGAGAGAACATAGGTGCCCAGCCAGACTACTATACCCAGGAATACTCTGTATCAACATAGATGGAGAAAACAAGATATTCCATGACAAAATCAAATTTAAACAATATCTACCCACAAACCCAGCCCTACAGAAAATCCTAGAAGGAAAATTCCAACCCAGAGAAGAAAACTTCACCCAAGAAAACAAAGGGAATAGAAAACCCCTCAGCAACTAAACCAAAAGAGGCACAGGACCATCACCTATACCAAACTAATGGGAAATAACAACCTCAGGTCACTAATATCCATCAACATCAATGGACTCAAATCCCCAATGAAAAGACACAGGTTTACAGAGTGGATCCGCAAGAAAGACCTGTCCTTTTGCTGCATACAAGAAACACATCTCACTACCAAAGATAGACACTACCTCAGAGTAAAGGGCTGGGAAAAGGTTTTCAAAGCAAATGGACCCAGGAAGCAAGCTGGAGTAGCCATCCTAATATCAAACAAAACAGACTTCCAACTGAAGTTAATGAAAAAAGACAAAGAAGGGCATTATATTCTCCTTAAAGGGAATATTCATTAAGAAGAAATCTCAATATTGAACATCTATGCCCCAAATTAAAGACACCTACATTTGTAAAAGAAACACTTCTAAAACTTAAATCACATGTCAATCACAACACATTAGTAGTGGGAGACTTCAACACCCCACTCACAACAATGGACAGATCATCAAGACTGAGGCCAAACAGAGAAATATTGAGTCTAACAGAGATCATGAAACAAATGGACCTAACAGATATCTACAGAACATTTCACCCAAACACAAAGGAATACACCTTTTTCTCAGCACCCCACGGAACCTTCTCCAAAATCGACCACATAGTTGGACACAAAGATAGTCTCAATAGATACAAGAAAATTGAAATAACACCTTGTATCTTATCAGACCACCACGGAATAAAGCTGGTCTTCAACAGCAAAAGAATCAACAGAAAGCCTACACACACATGGAAATTGAACAGCTCCTTACTGGATGACCACTAGGTCAGGTAAGAAATAAAGAAGGAAATCAAAGACTTCTTAAAATCCAATGACAATGAAGGCACAACATACCCAAACCTATGGGATACAATGAAAGCTGTGCTACGAGGAAAGTTCATAGCACTAAGTGCTTTCAAAAAGAAAATTGTGACAGCTCATATTAGTGAATTAACAGCTAAACTGGGTGCATTGGAAAAAAAGAAGCAAACACTCCCAAGAGGAGCAGAAGGCAGGATATCATCAAACTTAGGGCTGAAATCAACAACTTAGAATCAAAAAGAACTATACAAAGAATCAATGAAACCAAGAGTTGGTTCTTTGAGAAAATCAACAAATAGACAGACCCCTAGCCAAATTAACTAAAAGGCAAAGGGAAAGAACCCAAATCAACAAAATCAGAAATGAAAAGGGAGAAATAACAGCAGACATTGAGGAGATCCAGAAAATATTTGGGTTCTACTTTAAAAATCTATATTCCACCAAATTTGAAAACCTAAGCGAAATGGACAATTTCCTCTATAAATTCCACCTACCAAAACTAAATCAAAATCAGATTAACAGCTTAAACAGCCCAATAACCCCTAAGGAAATAGAAACAATCATTAATAATCTCACAATCAAAAAAAAGCCCAGGGCCAGAGGGCTTTAGCATGGAATTCTACCGGACCTTCAAAGAGGAACTAACACCATTACTCTTCAAACTCTTCCACCACATAGAAGCAGAAAGAACACTGCCAAACTCATTCTATGAGGCCACTGTCACTATGATTCCTAAACCACACAAAGACCCAACAAAGAAAGAGAACTTCAGACCAATCTTCCTCATGAACATAGATGCAAAAATACTTAATAAAATACTAGCAAACCGAATTCAAGAACACATCAAAAATATCATGCATCATGATCAAGTAGGCTTCATCCCAGGAATGCAGGGATGGTTCAATATACGAAAGTATATCAATGTAATCCACCATATAAACAAGATGAAAGAAAAAAACCACATGATAATCTTGCTAGATGCAGAAAAAGCATTTGACAAAATCCAACACCCCTTCATTCTAAAAGTTCTGGAGAGAACGGGCATACAAGGACCATACCTAGATTAATAAAGGCAATATACAGCAAGCCAGTGGCCAACATCAAATTAAGTGGAGAGAATTTTGAAGCATTTGCTCTAAACTCAGGGACAAGACAATGATGTCTACTCTCACCATATCTCTTCAATATAGTACTTGAAGTCCTTGCTAGAGCAATAAGACAACTAAAGGAGATCAAAGGGATAAATATTGGAAACGAAGAAGTCAAATTATCCATATTTGCAGATGATATGTTAGTATACATAACCGACCCCAAAAACTCCACCAAAGAACTCTTACGGCTGATAAACAACTTCAGCAAGGTGGCTGGATACAAAATTAACTCAAAAAAATCAGAAGCCCTTCTTTATACAACAAACAAGCATACCGAGAAAGAAATAAGGGAAACAACCCCCTTCACAATAGCCACAAAGAATATAAAATACCTGGAGGTAACTGTAACCAAGCAAGTAAAGGACCTATACAACAAGAACTTCAAGCCCCTGAAGAAAGAAATGGAAAAGGCCTTTAGAAGATGGAAAGATCTCCCATGCTCATGGATAGGTAGGATCAACATAATAAAAATGGCTATCCTACCAAAAGCAATATATAGATTTAATGCAATTCCTATCAAAATACCAACACAATTCTTTATAGACCTGGAAAGAGCTATTCTCAACTTCATATGGAACAACAAAATAGCCCAGAATAGCTAAATCAATCCTGTACAATAAAAAAGCATCTGGAGGTAACACCATCCCAGATTTCAAGCTGTACTACAGAGCAACAGTAATAAAAACAGCATGGTACTGGTATAGAAACAGACCAGTGGATCAATGGAATCGAATTGAAGACCAAACATGGACCCACACACCTATGGCCAACTAATCTTTGACAAAGAAGCCAAAACCGCACAATGGAAGAAGGACAGCTTCTTCAACAAATGTTGCTGGTCCAACTGGATGTACACTTGCAAAAGAATGAAATTAGACCCATACCTATCACCTTGTACAAAACTTAAATCCAAGTGGCTCAAAGACCTTAACATAAGGCTGGCCACACTAAATATACTAGAAAAAAAAGTAGGAGAAACCCTCGAACTCATTGGCACAGGTGACAACTTCCTGAACAGAACACCAACAGCTCAGGACCTGATATCAACAATCAATAAATGGGACCTCATGAAACTGAAAAGCTTCTGTAAGGCAAAAGACACTGTCATTCGAACAAAATGGCAACCAACAGACTGGGAGAAAATATTCACCAACCCCACATGTGATAGAGGGCTATTATCTAAAATCTACAAAGAACTCAAGAAACTAAATGCCAAGAAACCAAATAATCCAATCAAAAAATGGGAGACGGAGCTAAATAGAGAATTCACAAAGGAGGAATCCCTAATGGCCAAAAGACACCTGAAGAAATGCTCAATATCCTTAAGCATTAGAGAAACGCAACTCAAGACTACTCTGAGATTTCACCTAACACCTGTCAGAATGGCTAAGATAAAGAGCTCAAATTACAGCACATGCTGGCGAGGGTGTAGAGAAAGGGGAACCCTACTCGATTGCTGGTGGGAGTGCAGGCTTGTGCAACCACTATGGAGGTCAGTCAGGTGATATCTCAGAAATCTTGGAATAGGACTCAGGACTCAGGCATACCACTTCTGGGTATACACTCAAAGGACTCCTCATGGAGTCATAGGGAAGTCTCCTCATCTATGTTCATAGCAACCTTATTTGTAATAGCTAGAAATTGGAAACAACCCCGATGTCCCTCAACTGAAGAATGGATTAAAAAATTGTGGTACATCTATACAATGGAATATTACTCAGCTATCAGAAACAATGAAATCATGCAATTTGCAACCAAATGGATGGAACTAGAGAAGCTCATCCTGAATGAGCTAACCCAGACTCAGAAGGATGCACATGGCATCTATTCACTTATAGTAGGATTTTAGCTATATAGTACAGGATATCTATACTACAACCAACACACCAAAAGGAACATGGACATATACTTTTTTTTTCTTTTTCCTTTTTCTTTTTCCTCTATTTTTTGTTGTTGTTCTTTTTTTTTGTGGGTTTGTGTGTTTGTTGGTCTTTTTTTAGTTTCCCCCCCGTAGCAAGGAGACACCTTTCACTGGCGGTACTGCTTCGTAGGCCCCGGTGTATGAAGAGGCTCTTGGCCCTCATATGATTCCTGAGCTGTGGTGAGGGACTGTTATGCAGGGACACTCCACCCCAGAAGAACAAGACGGAAGGGTTAGGGGGTAGAGGATGGGAAGGTGGGGCTGGGAAGCGGGAAAAGAGGACAATATTGTAGGGATGTAACCTGAAGCAACAAACAAATAAATTTATTAATTAAAAAAAAGCAGGTAACAATGTTAAAATACTGTAAATAAAATAAAGGTTACAGCCATTCAACCTGGTTTTATAAACCTCCAACTGTCGAAAAAACTTAGAGCTAAGGTAAAATACATGAAAAATGTGGTGTTAACCCATGCCTTTAACTTCAGCACAGATGGGAGGAGCACTATAGAGTTAGTGGTCTTATAAATTCTAGAGTTACACAGAACAGGGTGGTGAGGGTGCACACCCTTAATCACATCATTCAAGAAGAGTACACCCTTAATCCCAACACACTAGAGACAAAAACAGGCAGATCTCAGAGCTCACGGTCAGCCTGATACAAAACAAACTCTAAATAAAGAAAAACTTTGATCCAGGATTGGTGGAACAGATCTTTAATCCCTTCAGATGGGAACCACAGGTCTTTGATCCCAATAATTAGAATCCAGAGACACACACACAGGATTTGGAAGGACCTATGTTTAAAAGGTACTTACAAAAGGCCTACTCAATACAAACAAATTGTCCTTTGAGATCTCAAAATATATACACTAAAGCTGTTTAGCTCCAAAATAACAAAATAATTTCTTCTTTAACCCAGATTGAAAGGTAATACTTTATATATTGTCCAAAAACCAAATTTGCTTCAGGAGAAATATTACCTAACCCCCCCCCCAAAAAAAAAAGAGGGTAATTGTCCCAGAGTTAGGATTAGGGCAGGGCTCTGTTCTTATCTTTCCAGGAGATTCAAAGCATCCATTCAAGGAACCCAGGGACAACTGGACAACGGAAACCTCAGCAGAAAACAGAATCAGACATCAAAGAAGACGAGTGACCCAGATGACCCAGTCTTACAGACTCCCTCAATAGCTGTTTCCATCAAAAGTCTACAACCACAACAACTCAAAATCGCTAAGACCTTTCAGCTCTACACACTGCCCCAGCCAGAACTTCAGTAAAGCCTGGAAGTTCAGCTTCTGCCTACAAACTCCTTAGGACATCTAAATAGCTGAGCACAGAAGGACTGAACATAAAAGGATTGTAATAACATTTTTAACCATTTTTCCATTCTGGTTCGGGCCCCAAACAGGTTTACTATGACCCAAATCAGCAGGAAGTCATTTAAAGAGAGCGACGTCCCATGCCCAGAGGGTGGGGAGGCTGTTTCTCCACCCCCCCCTTTTGGTTATTTGAAGGATAACTGAAAACTCTGCTATTTAGGGGAAGAGATTACAAGCTGTTAAATGGTCTTGTTAAATGGGTTTTGGAGGTTAGACCCAAGGACTTCCTTCTTTTCCTTTTCTGTATCCTTCTTTCCTTCTTATGTAGGAGTGCACGGACTTGAGAAAAATGAGACATAGACATAGTATGGGAAAGACCAAGAAGAAGGGACAGATTATTGAATATGCCCTTATACCTTTGTATATTGATACAAAATTAGTACTATATTTGGCTAAAGTGGTATTGACCATTGTTTATTGTGGAAATTCAAGATTGTATTGGACTACATCGATATTGATCTTTGTATATTGATACAAAATTAAGATTATAGTTGGCCACAATGGTACTGACCCTTGTATATTGACGTAATATTAAGATTGTATTGTGCTACATAGGCATTGATCTTTGTATATTGATATAAAATTAAGAGTATATTTAGCCACATTTGAATAGATCTTTGTATATTGATACAAAATTAAAGGTAACGCTTCCTAATGGTATTGTACCTAGAGATACTTAAAAATGAAATGTGAAGGTCTGGCCTCTTGATACCAACCGTCTTAAACCGTTTAGGATAGTTAAGAAATACAAACTCCTAGTCATGCAAGCATGTCACTTTGTCAGCTACTATGACAGTCTATCACAGATATTCTCTAAGCTACTCAGAAATCAAGTTGTTAAGAGACAAGCAACATTTGCTTATCTAAATACAAGTGATAGATAGGGCATCTTCAAAAGCCCCAAGAGATCTGCAGAATATGGCATTCAAAGATGTTGTGTTAAATTAAGTTTTTTTTTTATATCGAGACGTATCAGCTCCTGACAGCACCCCCTATTCTACTCCAAGTAGAAGATAAGCATCGAATTATCTCCAGTGTGAGATGGTTGAATTAATGGCAAGCCTATCGCTTGGCATGAAAAAACTCCTTGCTTCAACCGCAGACAGACAGACTTCTGTCCAAAAAGGCAAAACTTGGTAGCAGGGAAGTCGACAGCCTAGCTCTGCCAAGACAGGGTAGGTAAGTCCTTCATAATCCCTGCTCTACAATAAATGTCTGTCAGAGAAACAGGACCAAAAGGCTGAAGACTGATGCTGGAATGTTTGGAGAGAAAATGGGACCTGTCCAGGCAGTCACTGGTATGTCATTTCTTAGTTTTGGAAGCTGCAGGCCCTGCACTTCCTATATAATCAGATATATTTATCCCTCTCAGGTCTCTGAGGTGGTTGAAGAATAGACAGCTAGAGTCTCATAGTTAAATTTTGAGTTGTTTAGGAATCAAGAGGGCGTTCTAGGTCTAAGACGATGGTTATAATAGTGATGCAAGTTAGTTTGAAAGCTGAGTCAGTTATAGAACTTTAAACTCATGGAGATGGTTAGATAGTAGAATGTTAATGTCAGGGGCCAAATATGTATGAACTAGATATTGGGAATGTATGTCTAGTTCATACTGGGCCATTTAACTCTCATAAATATGGCATATTTAAAAAAAAACCCATCAAGTGGTGTCTAGAAAAAAAAGTTGTTTTTCTCATATGAGGAGACACAGAAAAATTAAATATACTTACTAATTTTAAACAGTTTGTGAAAGGTTCTTAAAATTTTGAACCTATAGGTGGTCATTAATATATGAATACTGCTTAGTATTCTCTGGAAAACTGCTGGGGAATGCTTCTTTCTCTTCCATTGACATTTCACTTCTCCCTGTATCTCCTCTGTTCTGATCTTAACACACACCCTGGGATAGTTTGTAAAACACCTTGTCTCCTTAGCCAGCATGGATTTCTGAAGCGATTAAGAGGCAATATCTTTAAGTATAAATTTATTATCTGTATATGAATCAGGGAACAGTTATATTGAGAGACTTAAATGTTATGAAAAGATAAACTTTATGAAGCAAAGCTCATAAAAATGGATAAATTTTTGTGCTATCTAAAATGAAATGTACATAAACCTCTTGCTTTCTCTCCTTGATAACTTGTTGAATATAAATGTGTGAGAAGTTAAATCCTGGAATTCAGGAGTGAATATTTTTTTCTCCCCATAGTCATACCATTCCTCTGAAAGCTAACGTTATGTTTCAACATATCTAAACAACCCCAAGCTTTACTTTTTGCAACAACTGCACATTTTGGCATATTCTTAATATTTTTAATTTAAAATTACATTTCTCTCTCTCTCTCTCTCTCTCTCTGTGTGTGTGTGTGTGTGTGTGTGTGTGTGTGTGTGTGTGTGTGTATACATGTAGCTCAGAACAACTTGAAGGACTTGGTTCTCTTCCTTCATTGTATAGATTCTGGGGATTAAACTGGGGTCATCAAGGCTCAGCAACAGGTCCCTCTACCGACTTGTTAGCCCAATTCTTTTCTGAACATCCTGTAATGAGCTATTGCTCTGCAAAACTGTTTACTATATGTAATCTCAATTGAGGAAAATAGTGTGATATTTGGAGCTGTGGTTGGGAAAATGCCCCCACTTCAAGAAAACACTATTAAAATCTCATTTTCCTTCATGGCCATTCAACACAAGACCTAAAGGATATTTTGTTCAGTCTTTCCTAAAGATTTACAAGTTTAAACAAAGGTTGTGGTAGTAGGGGAAAGCTGCAGGTGGAAGCAGCTGTTTGGAGTCATTCCCCATGTTCTACTTGACAGGCAGAAACACAAGGACATTGGAATTGAAACACAATGGAGCTGCTGAGGAAAAGGGACCAGGCTGACTCTAGAGCATCAGTGGGGGATCCAGTGTAAACATGAAAAGCAGACTGGAAGAGCTATGAGAGATGAAGGTATGCTTGGAATTCAAAGGGTGGGAACCTGATTAAAATCTCTTGAAAGAACCTGCTAGATGTTGAGTGAATAAGGAGAGCAGAGTGAGACTATGATGATGTGTATCTGGTCCATAGTCTTGGGTAGAACTCTGCCACAAGGCAAAGGCAGCCACCATGAGATTCCTCCCCTACAATTTTACATGTCAATCATAGCCCCCTCCTTCCCCTCCTCTGGGTCCTGCCCTCCTGCCCCCTTCTCCTATCCTCTCTCCACTTTTCCACAGAAAAGAGGAGCTCCCTCTCTCCCTCACCCCTTTAGTGTACCACCCCAGCATATCAAGTCCTATCAGGTCTGAGGACTTCCTCTTCCATTGAAGCAAACACCACAGTCCTGTTGAGGAGAAGTGATCAAAAAACAGGCAAGGGTTTAAAAACATTTAATATATTAATCTTTTTGTTTTGTTTTTCTTTTTCTTTTTTTACATTTTTAAAATTTATTTTTTATTTCTTCAAGTTACATCTCAATCACAATCCCCTCCCTATTCTCTCCTCCAGTCCTACCCTTCTACCCTCTTCCCCATAAATATTTTTTTTAACTCAAGAAACCACTCATGAAGTAAGGAGGGAACTTCCAATTTTTAAAAATATTTATTTATTACTTCAGGTTACATCTTCACCACAGTGTCCTCTTTCCACACCTCCCACTCTCACCTTCCCATCCTCTACCCCCTATCCCTTCCGTCTTACTCCTCTGGAGTGGAGTGTCCCTACATCACAGTCCCCTGCCCCAGTTCAACAATCATATGAGGGTCAAGAGTCTCCTCATACACTGGGGGCCTACAAGTCAGCACCACTAGGGTAAAGTGTCTCATTGACAGGAAACAAAGTCTATGTTCCTGCTCCCTTTGGTGCATTGGTTGTAGTATAGTTATCCTGTACTATATGGCTAAAATCCAATTATAAGTGAATAGATGCCATGTGCATCTTTTTGAGTCTGGGTTGGCTCACTCAGGATGAGCTTCTCTAGTTCCATCCATTTGGCTGCAAATTGCATGACTTCGTTGTTTCTGATGGCTCAGTAGTATTCCATTGTGTAGATGTACCAGTTTTTTTTTTTTAATCCATTCCTCAGTTGAGGGACATCTGGAGAAACCAAATAATCCAGTCAAAAAATGGGGAACAGAGCTAAACCAAGAATTCACAAAATAGGAATCCCTAATGGCTGAGAGACACTTGAAGAAATGCTCAGCATCCTTGATCATCAGAGAAATGCAACTCAAGATGATTTTGAGACTCCATCTCACATTTGTCAAATGGCTAAAATCAAAAACTCAAATGACAGCACATGCTGGTGAGGTTGTGGAGAAAGGTGAACCCTCCTCCATTGCTGGTGGGAGTGCAAGCTTGTACAACCTCTATGGAGGTCAGTCTGGCAAAGAAAACTTGGAATAGCTCTAGCTGAAGACCCAGCCATACCACTTCTGGGTATACATCCAAATGATTCCTCACCATATCACAAGGAAGTTTCCTCATCTATGTTTATAGCAGCCTTATTTGTGATAGTTAGAAACTGGGAACTTCCAATTTTACCTTAGACCACCACTTGATTAGAAGACACTTCTCTAAGCTGCCACTACTCAACTGTGTCTGAATCAATGAGGAAATGACCTTGTTTGGCAGGGTTCTTCACTTTTTACTACATCTCTGCTGATGTTTTTGTCAATGTCAAATTTTGGAGTATAATATTAAACCTGAGATAATTCCATTCAATGTTCTGCTTTCTATGAACCAATGTAAGAAAGAAAACACCTTAATTTTCAAATAATGAGAGATGAAGAGAAGAAGAATGAGAACACGATTAAAGAGTGTGAAAGCCAATACTGTGTTAAAGAATCTTAGTTCAATAAAAACATGCTCTACAGCAAACCCAAGATAACAGTTGTCTTGGGTAAATGTCAGAAACTAATACCACAGTTTGTAGAAGAGAAATAGAAGCTTATGAAGTTAGTTAATGAACGCCATGAATAAAAACTCTCAACTTCTATGATTTTTTCATGTTGAAACCTTTATTTAGATACTAAAGCAGAGGGACTGACAGGCAAGTACTAAATATAATCCATCACACTTTTTTAAATCCAGAAGTAAAGTTTCTTTATCTGTTAGCTGAGTTGTCAGATAGGGCAGACAGAGCAAAGAGGTATCTAAAGTCAAAGCAAAATGGAAAACAATAGAAACCATTGAAAGTGGGCATTAACTCAAAACTGAAAAGAAGGAAATTAAAAAAAAACAAAACAAAGCAAAACACAGAATTTACAAGTGAAACGATGCATGGCAAAGTGTCCCTGCTTTTATGATAGCAGAAGCAAAGATGCATATATGTAATTAAAAACTTACTTACATCCAGTCTTTAATTTAATTCCAGGCATCTACAAACCTCAAAATGGAGCCTAAAACTTCACAAATTCCTCTTATTAGCTTAGACAGAAGATATATGAGACATCAGAATGAGAGAAAGAGTGGATTGGTCAATAGGCCCATGGATTAGGTGGGGAGAAACATCAGTGTCTGAGATATGAGGAGGTGTCCCTAAGAAAGAAAGAGATGTGCTATGCTGATATGTGACCGATAGCTAAACACTGAGCTCTGTGTCAGTTGGAGCCATCCTCAATCTATTCTCTCAATACTGCCTGAAAAAGTTGAGTCATTTAATATTTTATTGGCTATGTAGATATCCATTAGTTCCGGGAGAGCAGTTGGAGTCTAAGGTCTGATAGTAAGAAAATTCCTTGTTGTGAAACTTCAGTGTAGATATAATTATAATTTCCATTTCCATTTCACAAATAATACTTCCTAGGTGCTCTGTAAGAAACTTCTCTACTAAGCCAAAGACATGAATCTTTCCTCACTTTTACATAAAGAAAACAAAAGAGATGCAGATTTATTATTACACACCCGTAGGAAAGAAAATAATAATGCCCACATTTTAGTCTGGATCCACTTTTTTTGTGGGGCTGAAGTCACACAGAAGGATCTCTCTGATTTTGTGGGAGCAGACAGGACAGGTTAGGGTGGGAAGGAGTTCTGCCAATTGAGTGTGAGCATCGGAGGGGCTTCTGCAACACATTTCGTATTCCCCGCCTTCTCACTGACTTTTCTTTTTGTTTTTGCTTTCCTTTGCATTATTGTGTTTGGTAGCCAAGAGGAAGGATTTTATATTTTGTATGTAATTGAGATAATTATTCTATGAACTGTTTTTGTAAGTAAAGAAAGGTGGACCCCCAGAGAAAATAGTCACAAAATTTCCTTTCCAAATTATGGGAAAAATATCAGCACATATTCCTTCCCTAAGGGAAGATGAGGATGACTTCAGGTTTATTCTACCTTGTCCCAGAGAGGATTAAGACAGACACATAATAACCTTAAAAAGGTACTTTTTGCCATGTTTTTGGTATTAACTACTAGAAACATTTTTCCATCAGAATTGCCAATGTGCCTTTCTTCCAGCTGGTACCCAGAGTCTCTGGTGATGTGTGAACTAAAAGCTTCTAAAGATGGATTCCAGAGTTTCCAGTTATTGGAGGCTTTTGAACAGCAGTCATTTAATATAAAACTCACGTTTTCCGTATTAAGGTACTTGAATACTACTACTCACTCCTTTGGTTTGGTGATTCATGCCTGAACTAAAGGATATACCAAATGGACTTAAATTTTCTGAATTGGTCATTGGTTTGGTGATTTATGCCTGAACTAAAGGGTATACCAAATGGACTTAAATTTTCTGAATCGGTCATTTGAAATGGAGTGTGCAGATGGAAAGACATATTCAAAGACACCACATGTGCTCATGACTATATAAAGTGTTTGGTCTGGCATATCTGTCAGAACCTGTTTATTATGCTAATGATATTTTGTTAAAGGTGAATTACATAAGTGTTCTGGGCAATTCATCGAAAGCAAAGATTTAAAGTTAACTTGATTCATGCTGCAATATTTCACCTAGAAATTGTTCATTTTTTCGACTGCTACATTAACCTAAAGATTAAGAGGTCAGGTATAGCTATCTGAATAATTCAATATATTTACAGAAAAAAAGTAATGGTACCATTAGAATTAACTAAAAGCAAGCCAGTTAGCAAGAGAGATTTAAACAATTCATAAGATATAAAAACATCCAAAATAAGTAAGTTTTGGCCAATAAGAACTGAGAAAAGTGAGATTAGTTATCTTGCAGTTAGTTATTACTACCTACCATGCAGATTAGTGTTTTCTAAGCTTTGAAGCACCTCTGAATATATGGCAAATGGATATGGTAGGAATCTAGTGGCTCGAGTATGGAATATGGGAAGAGAGACACTATAAAAGACAGGTGTCCTTAAAGGGTGACAATGCCTTAGGGTGTAGAGACAGTCTGCAGAAGATAAGAGAATAATTTTGAAAGCATACTACTATGAATTGTTAGCTAGATATAACACATTTTTAAAAGCAGAATTGTGTGTTCAGGGGGACTCAGATTTACTCAGTTAAAAGAATATTTGAGGAAAACCAATGTAACTGCTACTTGGGTAGCTTGGACCAAGAGAGAAGCAAGAAGGGTGACAAGAGTCCTGTGGGTGGCATTAGTGCCAGTGAAGTGGAAAGGAGAAATGGCATAGATGAGGACAAAGACCAAAGAATGAAAGGCACTTGATCTACAGAGAATAACCAATGTTTGGGGGGGGGGGGGAATGGGTACCTCACAGACTTGACCTTGTATCTTTTGTCACTTTGCTTAAAATAATAGGACAACCAGCAGCATCTCTGGTATATTAATGATTATCTTGAGAGAATGACAGCAAACTCATCTCAGCAAACACTAACAGTAAAAGCCACCTTACTTAAATACCCGCCCCTTCTTTGCACCCTCCCTTTCCTTATCTTTTTGAGACAGGTCAAATCTGCACTACAGTGCATGATTTTATGTTTTCCTGAGGATCAAATCCAGAGTACTTAGGTAAGTAATTTATCAAATGAGCTTCTCCTCTAGAACTACCCAAATCTTTATTAAAATAAACTTCCCTTTGTTAAGAATGTTCTGTTCTTGTGCTCATGAGGACCACAATGGCAAGAAGGTTCTGTGTTGCTTTCCTTTTCCACACGATGCGTGATCCTTCCAGAAGTTTATTTTTATAGTGAAAGAATGACGTAGACATATATCTATTCTATGCAGAGAACATCTGTTCCACTTTAGAAAGTTAGAGACGATTACATCAGATAACTCAAACATCTCATTTCCCAAGAAACCAGGCATATGACAAGGATTGCATCTCAATTCTTAAGATGAATAATTTCTCAGGATGTCAATTCATTTTTACACTTCATAATACCAATCTATTACTTAAAGTAACTAAAAAATATTTTTGACTAAATAAAATATTAATGCAACTGAATTTTAAACAATTATAGTTCAAGGAGCCTCATTTAAAGCATCAATTTTACGTTTCACATCTATTTTTTAACAATTTCCACATATGCTACCAGATTTAAAACACAACTTTCTATTACAGCCACTGTTCTTAAACATTGAAAAGTATACACCCACCCAATACAGAAGCAATTTTTGAAAAGCCTATATAAGGAAGATTGCATATCATCTACAGTTATAAATGCTTATAGTTTAAGGTTTCATAACATATATGGAACTCACATTAAAATTCTAATTAGAATTCTCAAAAAATCAACTTTTTCACTGAATATATTTATCATTAGTAAAAAGTTTTGTGGATTTTTCTTAGAAATTTGATTATTCTACTTTGGAAAGCAGACTTCAGAGCTGGCCCTGGTGACAAACAAACACCTGTAATTCGGCACTTGAGAGGTGGAGGCAGGAAGATCAGAAGTTCAAGGTCATCTGTGGCTGCAAAGTGAGCGTGAGACCAGCCTGGGTACAAGAGTCCCTGTCTCAAAACTAAAACAAAAAATTCAGAACCAAAATAAAAAGCAAACTTTTGAAGGGCAGGTTCAACACCATAGGGTAAACTGAGGTGGGGTGTAGATTCGGGAGCGGGGGCTGGGGGCTGATAGCACCTGGTATTGTCCTCCACTGATGGCAGCAGGCTATTAGAATAAAGAAAAAGGAAGGAAAAACTGGGGCTGAGGGTACCCAGTGTAAGCTGCCACTAATGGTGGCCAGCAGAGGCCACTACTAAGGGTAACCTGGAGAAAAAGGAAAGCAAAGAAGGAGAAAAAAATCACACACACACACACACACACACACACACACACACACACACACACAC
>CAJQZJ010037369.1:711187-757516 GCA_907164525.1 Lophiomys imhausi | reverse complement strand
AACAACAACAACAAAAAACACCAAACAACAACAACAACAAAAAGATAACCTATCAAAGGACTCATTCCAGGAGAAAACTGATTCTCTCTCCTTCACCAGCCACTGAAGCATGTTTTGATATCCAAGTAATAGAGAGAATTCACATCCCTCTCAGATGTGTTTGTCTGGAAACCAGGATTATGTAGCAAGCAAGAGAAAAGAATCTGAACCTAATTGCAGTTACCTTACTCCTTATGTGAGCAGTCTAGTGAATGAGCTGCTTAAGGCACACTTTTGTTCTTCTAGATAAGAGGGATGAAAACACTACAGTGACCTATATTCAGCAGCAATCATTAGATCTCATTGCTTCATTACACTGTTTAGCTCTTCCATTCTACTGACCCATGTCTTCTGGCTTTGTGATTAACAGAAAGACACAGAACAAAGACCAAAGCCTTCTTCTTTGCCTTCCAAATTCTTGCTTTGTAGAGATTATATTAGGTTTACATGACGCTAAAGTGCTAATATGTTTTTGTCTGACTATAAGATTTTTATGTTTACTAGTTTTAATTGGTCTTACTCTATACTGTACCTAGACTGTATTTTCTGTGCTCACAGTTGATAATGCCTATTAAATCTTTGACTTGATAATATTGTTATCTAGACTATACCTTAAATGAGCTCCATAATATTTGTTCATAATATTTAGAAATTAGGAAAAAATAAAATTATAAAGAAACACACTAGGTCCTCAGATAGTAGAATTCAATGATCACAGCACAGGAACACCTACAGAGTAAACTAACCTGGGCCCATGGGGGCTAATAGAGAATGAACAACCAATGAAAGAGCATGCATGGGCTGGACCTGGGCCCCCTACACATATGTAGCAAAGGTACAGAATGTTCTTCATGTGGGTCCCTCAACAACTGGAGCAGGCGCTATGACTCTGTTTCCTGCCTTTGGATCCCTTTCCCATAGCAGGGCTGCCTTGCCTGGCCTCAATGGGCGAGGATGTGCTTTGTTCTGCTGAAAATTGATATGCTAGGGTGGGTTGGTACCCATGAAGGCCCTCCCCTTCTCTGGGGGGAGGATGGTGTAAGGATGGGACTAGGAGGAGAGATGGGAGCAGGCTGCATTCAGGCTGTAAAGTGAATAAACAAACAAACAAACAAACATACAAATAAATAAATAAATGTTTAAAATATTCATATGTGCCTAAAAATACTGAGAAGTAAGAAATTTGACAGAGGACTGAACAGTGGTTTAAAAGTTCATATTTTTGAGACCTAAAAAAATAAATAAATAGAGTCACAAATGGACTCTGCAACACAATGCATCAGGAATCATCATCGCAAACACAAAAGGCCAAAGAAATAGGGAAGGAAATAGATAAGGCCACACACACAGGACTGAGTGCCAGAGCACTCATTTATTTGATTTCTCCCTCTTCCCCAAGACCCCAGCAGTCTCAGCTGTCAGGAATCTCATTTATAGAGTCAGTCAGCAGAGATTAAGAGCACTGGCTACTCTTGCAGAGGACCCACATTTGGTTCCCAGCACCCACATGGCAGCTCACAACTGTCTATAATTCCAGTTACAGGGGCTCCAACACCTATTTCTGACCTCTGAAGAAAAGAGGCATATACGTGGTACACAGACATGCACACTCATCAAACAAAAATAAAATAAAAAATGTAAAAGGTATTCTATGGTCATTCTCTCACTGTCTACCTCTTACCATCCATCCTTCTTTCTAGAGTCAGACACTTGGCACTGTAACCCTACTCTACAAATCCCCTTCCTGGCTTTGTGACCTGGAAAAAATTTTATTCTGTTTTTCAGGCAAATCTGCTAGAATTCAAGGCCATTCTGGAAGAACTGGGCCCTGATCTTGTTCTACTACTTTAGATTATCTTTTACTCTTGGTTCTCTTTCCCTTTAATGCTTTAGTAGAAATACTATTTCAAGTAAACATGTGGATTCCTAGACAGCTAGCATGCAGATTAAACAGAGTAAAGAGAAACTAGGCTCAGTGGTTAAGAGCACTGGCTGCTCTTCCAAAAGACCTGGGTTCAAATCCCAGCACCCACATGGCAGTTCACGGCTGTCTGTAATTGCTGGGCATGGTGACACACGCCTTTAATCCCAGCACTTGGGAGGCAGAGGCAGATGCAGGTGGATCTCTGTGAGTTCAAGGCTAGCCTGGTCTACAAAGTGAGTCCAGGACAGTCAAGGATATACAGAGAAACCCTCTCTAAAAAAAAAAAGCTGAGCATGGTGGCACACGCCTTTAGTCCCAGCACTTGGGAGGCAGAGGCAGGCAGATCTCTGTGAGTTCAAGGCCAGCCTGGTCTATAAAGCAAGTCCAGGACTGCCAGAGCTGTTATAAAGAGAAACCCTGTCTCGAAAAACAAACAAAAGGTAGGAGTTATTTTTTAACAGTTGAGAGTGGGAAAGGAAACAGTCTGCCCCCAGTGACCCCGAGTAGCTGGCAAATGAATGAGTTGCAAAGTACATTCAGGGAATAACCAAACTGCAGAGCAAGGGGTTTAGCTCAGGGGTAAAGCATTTGACTGCAAACTCCAGAGGTCTCCAGGGATCCTTCTTGATGTCCCTATCCATATTGTTGGGCAGGTGCAGCATTGGTGGTATAGTGGCGAACATAACTACCTTAACAGATTGTTGGGCAGAGTTGACTGAAGAGAAGCTTCAGATTTATTATGCCTTTTGAGAGGCAGTCAACCCCTGGGTGTAATTTTCCATTTTAATCCCAGTGTCTCACTTCCTTTTTAATTCAAGATTCTGAAAAACTGATTCATATCTATGTTCAGTTGTTTTGCAAGCTCAGCGATTTTGGAAGTTTGGCTTCAGCAGTGAAGGTTAAAATATGGGAAGGAAATGCGGATTGTAGATGAATACACAGCATGACTTGAGAAAACTGATGAACATCTCACAGAGTCTGCATTGGTATTTTATTTTTGCCCACATTTACATTAGTGTCTGTTGCATAATGAACTAGAGAAGATGCACTGCTGATATCTGAGAGACTGTCAGCAGTTTTGAATGGAGCCAAATCTTTCTAAATGCAATGTTGTCAGTAAAATAAACTTTCTGTATCAGACTAAATCTAGGCAAGCCTGGATTATGGCATTCATTTGCTGCATTGGCAATGAATGTGTGGTAAACATAAAAGGGAATCCTCTGGGTCACCATGGCCTCCCAATTCCCATGACACCTGTGCTGTTGTGTCCACTCACCTGTGTCGGTCAGTGTGGGAGTGTGTGGAGTAAACTTGATTGTCAACTTGATGTAGTTTAGAATTACCAGGGCAAGTAGTCTGACCATGCCTGAACATTGAGTTAAGGAAAGTGGAAAGACCCACCTGAAATGTGAGCAATGCTATACTGCATGCTGGCGCTCCAGACTGGGGAAACAGGAGAGTGCATGCCAGCACTCATTGCTCTTTGACTGTGGATGCAGAATGATCAGCTGCCTCTTGCTCCTGTTGCCATGGTTTCCCCAGTATAATGGACCAAAATCTTCTTGACTCTTCAGTCAAATAAACCATTCCTTCTTTAAGCTGCTTTTTTGTCAGATGTTTGTTTGTTACAGCAGCAAGACAAGGAAAAGATACAGAGAGTCTCTGTCAGTCTAGAGTATGAGCTTAACAGCTACATGTTTTCTCTTTCTGCCACCCACAGATTTTGGGATGAGAAGGGTGACTTATTCTTGTCATGGGATTTCCTTCCCCTCTAAGAAACCTTTTATGTAGGTGTCATATTTTTGGAAATTACAAAAGCATGAAAAGTTTAATTTTATGCATAAAATTATATTGTTTTAAGTATCACTTAATTGAAGTTATGCTCCTTGAAAATAATGCAAATATGAACTCTTAAAAAAAAAAAGCAAAAAGCTTGGATGAAATGGACCTAGGCCCCTACACACATATAATCAATGAACAGCTTGGTCATCATGTGGGTCCCCTAGCAAATGAAGCAGAGGCTGTCTCTGGCTCAGACTCTGATGCCTGCTTTTTGATCACTTTGTCCTAAGGGGCTGTGGTGCATGGATTCAATGGAAGAGAAAGAGTTTAGTCCTAATGCAAATGGATATGCTGGGGTGGAGTGGTGTGTGTGTCTGTGTTGGGGGCCCCTCATTTCTGAGGAGAGTGGAGGAGTGATGGGGAAAGGGGTGGGAAGGTGGGACCCAAAAGAGAGGAGGGAGGAGGCTACAACCAACCAGGATGTAAAATGAATAAGTAAATAAACTTAAAAAAAAACCCAAAACAAAACAAAAAAAAGGGGGATCCAAGATGGTGCCATCCAAAGAACATTGTATCTGAGTAGCAGGTGAATGAGATTACTCACTGTGGAATGAACGTGATGTCTCGCAGCCAACTGTGTAACACAGATGGTGTCTGAATTTCTGCATTCTTTTACATGTAGAGATCCAGTTAGACCAGCACCATTTGTTGAAGGTGCTGTCCTTTTCACATTGTATGGTTTTGGCTTCTTTGTCAAAAATTAAGTGACCATAGGTGTATGGGTTCATTTCTGGATCTTCAATTCAATTCCATTGATCAACTGGTCTGTTTCTATACCAGTACCATGCTGTTTTTATTACTATTGCTCTGTAGTATAGCTTGAAATCTGAAATGGTGATATCTCCAGATTTTTTTTTTTTTGGTACAGGATTGATTTAGCTATTCTTGGATTTTTGTTATTCCATATGAAATTGAAAATTATTTTCCCAGCTCTGAGTTGGTATTTTGACAGGAATTGCATAGAATGTGTATATTGCTTTTGGTAGGATGGCCATTTTTATTATGTTGATCCTACCCATCCATGAGCATGGGAGATCTTTCCATCTTCTGATGTCCTCTTCAATTTCTTTCTTCAAGGACTTGAAGTTCTTGTCATACAGGTCTTTTACTTGCTTGGTTAGAGTTACCCCAGGTATTTTATAGTGTTTGAGACTGTTGTGAAGGGTGTTGTTTCCCTAACTTCTTTCTCAGCCCATTTATCTTTTGTATAAAGAAAGGATTCCAATTTTTTGAATTAATTTTGTATCCAGCTACCTTGCTGAAAGTGTTTACTAGTTGTATTAGTTCTCTGGTGGAATTTTTGAGTCGCTTATGTATTCTATCATATCATCTGCAAATAGGGATACTTTGAATTCTTCGTTTCCAATTTATATCCCATTGATCTCCTTTAGTTGTCTTATTGCTTTATCTAGAACTTCAAGTACTATGTTGAAGAGATATGGGGAGATTGGGCATCCTTGCCTTGTTCCTGTTTTTAGTGGAAATGCTTTAAGTTTGTCTCCATTTAATTTGATGTTGGCTACTGGCTACTGGCTTGCTATATATTGCCTTTATTATTTCTAGGTATGGTCCTTGTACGCCATCTCTCTCGAAGACTTTTACCATGAAGGGGTGTTGGATTTTGTCAAATGCTTTTTCAGCATCTAACAAGATGATCATGTGTTTTTTTCTTTTATCTTGTTTATATGGTGAATTACATTGATGGAGTATGTTGAACCACCCCTGCATTCTTGGGATGAAGCCTACTTGATCATGGTGTATGATACTTTTGATGTATTCTTGGATTTAGTTTGCCAGTATTTTATTAAGTATTTTTGGGTCTATGTTTATGAGGGAAATTGGTTTTTGAAGCCAAACCTTTCAAATTATCTAATATGTATTTATGAATTACTATAAACACTTATAACAAATATAAACACTTACTTAACTACTAGCCTGAAGAATGACCACAACCCCTATTACCTAATCACTAAACCTATTCATAACTATAACAACAATTTTTATAAACTTTTAGAAGTATACAGTTTCTGGGGCAGGTCCTCAGTAGTCAGGAACACAGTCTCTGGGGATAGATCCTTTAAAGCACTTAGTTAACAGTCTTTCTTCAGGAATATCTCAGAGGAAGGTCCCTTACAGTAAATTGGCTATGGCAGCTTCACCTTAAAAGAGGCTTGAGGCTTCAGCCCTCTGTAAGTCAACTTATTCAGTTTGTATCAGCAACTCTGCCACTCTGCCTCAGTCTTTGATGCTGGCCACATCCATTCAGACCACTGTTTGGACTGGTTGATCCCCTCTGAGCAAAAGCTGAGCCACAGGGTTTAGTCCTTGACCTTTGGCTATTTTGTTGAGGCTTTCTCTGCTCACCAGCTTCTCTCTGCCTCAGGGAGATCTGGCGTCAGTCCACCAGCACTTTCTCCATCAGATGATACAAACTACACCTCAGTTCTAGCATGAGAACGCTCTAGCATCAGAGCTCTATAGCATGGAGCCCCAATCCCCTGACCCCTCCCATCCCCCTGGCTCCACCCACTTTGTCCTTAAATAGGGTCTCTCTTGTTCCACCTGGCTTCAGTCTAATCTGGGCTCTGATCATTTAGCAGCTGAAAACAATGCCAGGCCATAAATCTTGTTGGTAGTCCATAGAGTCTCTTCTTGTTTCACCTGGCTTCAACCTTGTTTTTAGTCAATAGAGACTCTCCTCATTTTACCTGGCTTCACCTTTGGTTTTAGTCCATAGGCTGATAAGCTAATTGCTCACTGCCAAATTGATCTTCATACCCTGGATTAAGAGACTGTTATAGAAACACCTAGATATTTACTAAATCTAATTTATATTAATCTAACTCCCCTTACATGTATGAAATTCTCTTTCTTTGTTGGTTCTTTGCGTGGTTTAGGAATCAGGGTGACTGTGGCCTCATAGAATGAGTTTGGCAGTGTTCCTTCTGTTTTTATTTTGTGGAATTATTTGAAGAGTATTGGTATTAGCTTTTCTTTGAAGTTCTGGTAGAATTCTGTGCTGAAACCATCTGGTCCTGGACCATTTTTGGTTGGGAGACTCTTAATGACTGCTTCTATTTCCTTAGGGGTTATAGGACTGTTTAATCTGTTAAACTGCTCTTGATTTAACTTTGGTAGGTGGAATCTATCAAGAAAATTGTCCATTTTGCTTAGGTTTCCAAATTTGGTGGAGTACAGATTTTAAAGTATGACCTAAAGATTCTCTGGATTTCCTCAATGTCTTTTGTTATTTCTCCCTTTCCACTTCTGATTTTGTTAATTTGGGTATTTTCCCTCTGCCTTTTAGTTAGTTTGGCTAAGGGTTTGCCTATTTTATTGATTTTCTCAAAGAACCAACTCTTGGATTCCTTGATTCTTTGTATTGTTCTTTTTGTTTCTAAGTTGTTGATTTCAGCACTAAGTTTGATGATTTCCGGCCATCTGCTCCTCTTGGGAGTGTTTGCTTCTTTTTTTCTAGCTCTTCCAGTTCAGCTGTTAAGTTGCTAATATGAGCTGTCACGATTTTCTTTCTGAAGGCACTTAGTGCTATGAATTTTCAACATAGCACTGCTTTCATTTTGTCCCATAGGTTTGGGTATGTTGTACCTCTATTTTCATTGGATTTTAAGAAGTCTTTGGTTTCCTTCTTTATTTATTCTCTGACCCCGTGGTCATTGAGTAGAGAATTGTTCAGTTTGCATGAATGTGTATGCTTTTTATTGTTTCTGTTGTTGTTGAGGTCCAGCTTTAATCCATGGTGGTCTGATAAGATACAAGGGGTTACTTCAATTTTCTTGTATCTGTTGAGGCTTGCTTTGTGCCCAACTATATGGTCAATTTTGGAGAAGTTTCTGTGAGTTGCTGAAAAGAAGGTGCATTCTTTTGTGTTTGGGTGGAATGTTCTGTAGATATCTTTTAGGTCCATTTGACTCATGATCTCTGTTAATCTCATTATTTCTCTGTTTGGTTTCTGTCTAGATGAACTGTCCATAGTTGGGAGTGTGGTGTTGGTCTCCCACTATTAATGCGTGGAAATCAATGTGTGTTTTAAGCTTTAGAAGTGTGTGTGTGTTTTTTTATGTGGGTGCCCTTGTATTTGGGGCATAGATATTCAGTATTGAGATGCCATCGTCATGAATTTTTTCTTTAATGAGAATGTAGTGCCCTTCCCTATCTTTTTTTGATTAACTTCATTTGAAAGTCTATTTTACTTGATATTAGAATGGCTATTTCAGCTTGCTTTCTGGGACCATTTTTTGGGAAAACCTTTTCCCAGCCCTTTACTCTGAGATAGAATCTATCTTTGTTAGTGAGATGCATTTCCTGTATGCACCAAAATGATGGGTCTTGTTTACAGATCCATTCTGTAAGCCTATGTCTTTTTATTGGGGAGTTGAGTTCACTGATGTTGAGGGATATTAATGAGTAAAGGTTGTTATTTCCTGTTATTTTGATGTAGGTGGTGGTTATGTGTTTCTTTTGGTTTAGCTGCCATGGAGATTTTTGCTTCCTCTGTTTTCTTGGGTGTAGCTGTCTTCTCTGGGTTAGAATTTTCTTTCTAGGATCTTCTGTAGAGCTAGCTTTGTGGATAGATACTGTTTAAATTAGGCTTTATCATGGAATATCTTGTTTTCTCTTGATGTTGATAGAAAGTTTTTCTGGGTATAGTAGTCTGGTAGGGTACTTATGTTCTCTTAGGGCTTGTAGGACATCTGCCCAGGCCCTTCTTACTTTTAAAGTTTCTGAGAAGCCAGGTATAATTTTGATGGGTCTGCCATTATACATAACTTGACCTTTTTGTCTTATGACTTTTCATATTCTTTCTTTGTTCTGTACATTTGGAGTTTCAATTATGGGGCGAGAGGAATTTCTTTTCTGTTTGGTGTTCTGTATGCCTCTTGGAATTGTATTGGCATCTCTTATTTTAGATTTGGGAAGTTTTCTTCTATGATTTTGTTGAAGATGTTTCCTGGTCCTTGGAGTTGGGAGCCTTCTCTTTCATCTATGCCTATAATTCTTAGATTCTATCTTTTCATTGAGTCCTTGCTTTCTTGGATGTTGTGGGTGAGAACTTTTTTAGATTTCTCATTTTCTTTGGTTGTTGTACTGGTTTCTTCAATTGAGTCTTCCACCCCTTAGATTTTGTCTTCCATCTCTTGTATCCTATTTTTGATACTCGTGTCTGTAGTTCCTGTTCTCTTCCCTTGGTTTTCCATCTCCAGGACTGTCTCTGCTTGTGCTTTCTTTATTGCTTCCATTTTCAATTTCAAATCATGAACAGTTTTGCACGTTTTACACATTTCCTGCTCCAATATGGTTGTCTTTGTCTGCAAATCTTTCAAATCTTTCATAGCCTTGTTTTTTTCCCATTCATGTTTGGCTGAGTTGGGTTGGAGGTCTCTCATGGAATTCTTCATTGCCTTCATTTGTAAAATTGTGGATTCTTTAAATTCTTTCAGGGATTTATTTTCTTCTTGTAAGGCCTCTATCATTTTCCTAAGTATAGATTTGTCATCATATTCATTTGTTTCAGTTGTGGCGGGATGGTCAGGGCTTACTGTATTTGCATCACTGAATTTTGCTGGACTATGTCCCTGACTTTTGTCATTTTTGTTCATTCACTGACCTTTAGCTACCTGGTTGTCCTTAGCTGATTGTTCCTAGTGTCTTCTGGACCTGCTGCCAAGGAGAGAGCTTTGGTACAGAGTCCGTATAATCTTAGTTGTCTGTAGTTCAATACAAGCTAGGTGGGGTCTTGTGGTGGGGGCTGGATGTCAGCATGCTCCCTCAAAGTTCACCCCTTCCAGTTGTGTCCCAACTAGGAACTCAGGTTGGAGATTGGGTGGAATGAGTTATTCCAGCCTTCAGTGTCTTGAATTTTAGCAGGTCTTCCTAGTGATGTCAGTGGGGCACAAAGGACCACAGATTGTAGGCTAGAGCTGCAGTTCTCGGGCTGCTCGTGTGTCTGGTCCAAGGGTCAGGTCTGTGGTCATGGTTCCCAAAGGTGGCTCCTTCTAGGTTGTCCCCAAGGCACCTTTGTGTCTCTTGGCTCTAAGTGCTAAGCACTTGTAGTCTGAGTCACTCAGGTAGTGCCCAAAGTCCAAGAACTTGCTGCACCAGGGCTGGAACTATAGATACTGAAGACGGGGTATCCTGCTGAGGAGGGGATAGGTGTACTGACTAGAGAATCCTATTATGAACACCACAACCTGTGAGTAGAGCTTGGGCTCAGTGGAGTTCAACACAGCCTTTTAACTTGATCACCCACCTTTCAACCCACTCTGATCTTACCATTCCTGTGGCTCTGCTGTTTCTCATTTGGGTGCTGGAGCAACTATGTGAAAACTTGGTGCTCAGTAAGCCAGAAGGTACCTCCATCTGGTGGTCAGAGCTGCCTGCCCAGGCCCTGTAGTGATCAGACCTGTGTGACACTGTACTGCTACAGGAAGTGCAGCCCACTGCCTTGTCTGGCTGCAATGTTCTTTGGAGTGATTATATATCCAGTAGAGGATACGTATGTCCAGCACCTTTCTGGGTAAGCCCAAATATACTTGCACCTCCCAGACCGCCAATCCACTAGAGATAAACCCACGTGTTCCCACAGTTCTACTGTGGCTCAGAATGTGCTGTGGATTGCCAACATAATATAACTCTTTCCCTGGCTTCACTGTTCCTCCTTTTGGTGTTGGAACACCTGTGTGGAAGCTGGGTGCTCAGGAGGCTGGTGAATATCCCTGTCTGGGGTTCAGAGCTGGTTCTTGAGTGGCTCATGCCCCTGGGCTTCTCTAGTTGTGAAGCTTTCCTGCTTCTGTGGCTGCTGTTCTATTTTTCTGAGTGTTCAAGTGTCTCACTCAGGGACTTTTATTACTCCCTGGGTCCCTAAGAGGCAAGCAACATTTGCTTATCTAAATATATGGAGATATATAGGGGTCTTCAAAAACCTAAAGAGATCTGTAGAATTTGGCATTCAAAGAAGGTTTCTTAACTTAAGATTTTTTGATATTGAGACATGTCAGTTCCAGATAGCACCCCCTATTCTATTCAAAGTAGAGGATGAGCATCAAGGAATCTCCATTTGGAGATGGTTGCATTAGTGGCAAAACTGTCACTGGGCAAGAAAAAATCCCTTGCTTCAACTGTAGCTGAATGCTATCCAAAAGGACAAAACTTGGAAGCAGGTAAGTCAACAGCCTAGCTCTGCCAAGACAGGGTAGGCAAGTCCTTCATAATTCCTGCTTTGCAATCAATGTCTGTCAGAGACACTGGGCTAAGAGACTAAAGTTAGATGCTCTAATGTATGGACAGAAATCGGAGATTGTCCAGGTAGCCAGTTGTCTGTCATTTCTTAGTTTTGGAAGCTGCTGGCTCTGCACTTCTTGTATATTCAGATATATTTATCCTTCTCAGGTCTTTGATGTGGTTGAAGACTAGATAGTTATAGTCCCACAGTTAAATTTGAAGTTGTTTAGGAATTAAAAGAATGTTCTAGGTCTAAGAATATGTTTTTAAGTTGGTAATGGAAGTTAGGATGGAAACTGAATTAGGTATAGAACTTTAAACTCATGGAGAGAGATAGATAATAGAATATTAATATCTGGACATTGGGAATGTATGTTATACCTTATAATTTTCATAATTGTGGCTTAATTATTCAAAAAAATAATTATGAGTTCTGGGAGAAAGGGGAGAAGGTGGGAGGGTGAGGGCGGGAGAGGTGGCGGGAGGGGATGTGATGGAGATGTAACTTGAAGTAATAAACAAGCATTAAAAAAAATTTCCCCAATTCTGCAGTTAACTTAGTCTAAAGTAATTTCATTTGCTCCTCTATTTATGCTGCATAAGGCTCCAATGAATACAGCTTTGCCAAGTTTTAAGACACTGCGTATTCCCCATTGTTCAACTCAGGGAGGAAGATGGGTTAAGTCTCCTTTCTCACCTTTTGCCTCTCATCTGACTCATTGACTCAAATTTCAGGTTCACGACAAAGAACAATTCACACATGGAAACAAAGAATCCCAAAGCACACTGACTGCTGACAAGATTTTTTTTTCTTCATTAATTAATGTGGTTGTTTATTTTACATACATGAGAGATGCTTCAACAGTTAGGAGCACTGGCAGACAAGATAATTAAAGTCCATAGATAAACCTACTGAAAGAGCAGTTAGTGTAGGGAAAGGGTTACTGTAAATTTCCATTCAAAATCATCAGCCACACTTAACCATTTGCAAAAAAACTTGAACACCTTTCAATGCATTTACATTATCTTCAGAGGAGAATAAAAGAAATAATTTTCCAATTTTATCAAGAATTACCTTTTTCTTTTGATAGACACTTTGTTCACGTATTTGGGTGGGAAATATTGCTGACAGGGAAAAAATGGATACCAGAGAGCAGAGTCAGTGGGCATGCTCACCTGGTCAGTAGCAGGGCATGAGAGCTGCTCAGGTTGTTTGATCCTTGATGGCTTCAGGAGCCAGAATTCATTTATGTTTTCTTGACATTCTATATTTCTGATTGCAGACTCCTGAGGCTAAGAAAATAAAGCTTGCCTTGGTATTGGAGGGGAAATCAGAAAACTAGAGCCAGATTATTATAAATGTCTATTATGTTGGCCTAAATCTTGCCTCTACATTAAGCTGTAATTACTTAATGGAATATTTCTCATGGATTGTATAAGTTTTATATTTGTAGGTAATATATGCAATTACACACTTGAGGGAATATCTAAAAGAGTTATTTTTACTTCATTATGAATCTACTGAGGGAATATTCTACTATCTCTCTGAATGACCTGTCTCTGACTTTAGTCCTGCACACATCTGAAATGCCACCTTCAGTAATGTAAGATGTCTTTCCTGTTTTCTTTACTATGTAGCTGTAGGTGGTATGTGTTGATGATTGTATGTATATATGTATTATATTGTGTTTCTTCTCTGCTAAGTGACAGGGTGACAGGGTGGTGCCTTAAAGAGGCAAAGGACATTTAATTTGCCCCTCCCTGTTTAGTTCCAAAATATCAAAAGTATATTTTTTTAATCTCAATTGAGAGATAATACTTTTAATATTGTCAATAAAAACCAAATTTGCTCTAGGAAAGATATTATCACCCCCCCCCAAAAAAAAAAAAAAAAAAAAGCTGTGCCACAGAGTAAGGATTAGGACAGGGCTCTGTTCTTATCTTTTCAGGAAATTATAAGCATCCATCTAAGGAGTCCAGGGACAACTGGACAACTAAAACCTCTGAAGAAAAGGTACCAGACACCAAAGAAGACAAGTAGCCCTGATGATCCAGTCTCACATACTTCCTCAGTAGCTGCTTGCTCAAAATTCTACAACCAGAACAACTCAAAATGGATAAATATGATGGTTCAGTCCCATGGACTGTTTCAGTCAGGACGTCAGTAAAACTCTGAAGTTCAGCCTCTATCTACAAACTTCTTAGGACATTTAAATAGTTGAGCACAAAAGGACTGAACATCAAATGTTACTATTAACTTGCTTAACCACTTTCCCATTTTTGGGGGGCCCCAAACAGGTTATTTATGTCCCAAATCAGCAGGAAGTAATTTTCAGAGAGACACATTCCATTCCCAGAAGATGGGGTGGGTGATTTTTCCCTCCCCCCTTTGGTTATTTGATGGTTTGTCTGTTGTTATTTAGGGGAATTGGTTACAAGTTGTTAGATATTCTTGTTAATTAGGTTTTGGAGGTTAAATCCAGGTATTTTTTTCTCTTTTTCTTTCTCTATACTTCCTTCTCTCCTATATAGGGGGAAAGATTTTTAAAAATGGGATATAGACATAATATAGGAATGATAAAGAAAAAGGGATAGATTATTAAATATGCTCTAATATCTTTGTATATTGATACAAAAGTTTTCAAGTATAAGAACTTTAGTTTTTTTTCCAGAGTTTGACATTTTCTCCTCTCCTTCCTTTTTTTCTGATTCCTCATTATCTCCATTCTTTCTGTACCCTTTCTCCTTTCTCGACTATTTCCTTTTTTTTTCTTTTAGTCTTAAGTAGCTTAAGCCCCAGTTTTATACAACATGTATTTTTTTTTTGCTTTGAGTATTACCGTAAGTTTATTGTTACTCTACTTCTACAGTAAGATGTAACCATCCACACTCTCTTTTATTTGTCATCATTTTTTATGTTTATTTATTACTTCAAGTTACATCTGCATCACAGTCCCCTCTCTCCACCCCTCCCAGTCCCATCCTCCACCCTCTCCCCCCTCTTCCACCTATCTTACTCCTCTGGAGTAGGTTGCCCCTACCTATCAGCTCCCCCTCAGTTCAACAGTCATATGAGGATTAAGAGCTTCCTCTTGTACTGGGGGTGTATATGGCAACTCCATTAGGGCAAAGTGTCCCACTAACAGGTAACAAGATCTATGTACCTGTTCCTTTTAGCATGTAGGTTGTACACCCTTTCATGTTAAAAGTCCTGGAGAGAGCTGGCATACATGGACCATACCTAGAAATTATAAAGGCAATATACAGCAAGCTAGTAGCTAGCATCAAACGAAATGGAGAGAAACTTAATGCATTTCCTTTAAAATCACAGACAAGGAAGGATGTCCACTCTCCCCATATAGTACTGATGATCTAGCTAGAGCAATAAAACAACTAAAGGAGATCAAGGAGATACAAATCAGAAAGGAAGAAGTTAAATTATCCCAACACGAATATTTTTAATCTAGTTGTGTGCTTGGGCCAGACTTCCTAGGGACTTAGTGTTATTCTTCTCTTTCCATTACTTTGTGTCTGTTTTGTAATTCCCCATTTAAAACCTTAATTAGCTTCCTTTCCCTTTTGTCTAAATTGTTATTCTTTATTAAGTTAGACAGACACCACATTTTCAATGTCACAGTGGAAGATACTACTTAAAATGATTACATAATAAAATTAGCATAACAACTGTTTAGATAGTAAGTTGTTTTTTTCCAGTTCTTTGGTAGGCAATGTCAAAATTTACATTTATTATTCAAAGTATCCTTTTATAGCCAGGGATGTAGTTCAGCAGCACAGTGCTTGCCTAGCATGCACGAGATCATCGGCTCAATTCCCAATGCTGAAAAACTGATGTGTACCACTCAAGTTTGGGCTTAGACTAAACCTTCTATACATGCTTCATGGGGTGGGTGTGAGAAGTATTTGATTTGAAGTGATAGCTCAGCAGATTTGACTAGTTCTAATAAAGTCATTTCAACCTCTGTGCCTAAATCATACATTTCATATGTCTACTCTATGTAAGAAAATCAACATTGCCTTCCAAGTACTCAGATTTCTTTAAGATGTTTGTTCCCGCTTCTCTTTATATCCTAATCATGTTTGCTTCTTTGGAAAACCACACTCCTCACAGAGAACAACATGTTTCCACCCTCCAGTTATGACTTACCACTTTCCTAACTTTCATGACTTTATCTTTAGCTGTAACGTTATGAAGTCAGTTGTTTTGCTTTCTGGTAGTGCTATCTGTTAGATTAATTTCCCATTCCCTGGTATCCCCAATCTACCCATCTTTCTGCCTGAAAACAGTACCACACTAGAGATATGTACCACACATGGAAGCATTTTCTATGGTAAATCATCTTGATTTACACTCTGCCCTTAGTTATAGATTTTAACTTTGACAGGATGCTACCAATTTGCCCCATACAATAAAGAGACTACTTTTTATTATAAGTTATATACCACTTTGAAATCTGGCTTCAGGCCAGAAGGTTGCTTCTTAGCTGACATGGCAGAGTGTTCTGATGCTGAAAGTTGTGAAGGTGGTAAGAAGTCACTTGTGTGACAGTAGTTTTTCTCCATCCCTCTGTTCTGCTTCCTGCATTTTTAGTTATCAGGCAGATTCTGTGTTGATACAAAGTCTTTTGCAGATGACTTCCTCCATTGCCTAGAACCTACCTCCAAGATGGAGAGTGCATTCAGCTAGCCTCTCTGGCACTTTCCTTTACACTCTGCCATCTTACCTCTGCCTTGTGTCTGAGTTTCTTGCTCAGTAATTAGTTTTAGTACTTTAATGGGCTGGAATTGAGACCAATACTAACCTGGAAGGCCTAATAGATAGGGATCTCATTTGGACTCTGAGTCTAAGAGAGATAGCTTTTCAAGGTGATATTATGAAAAAAGGAATATTGATAACTGATATTAAGAAAAAGGACTGGTGGGAATGCAGGCTTGTGCAACCACTATGGAGGTCTGTCTGGCAATATCTTAGAAATCTTGGAATAGCTTTGCCTCAGGACCCAGCCATACCACTTCTGGGTATACACCCAAAGGACTCCTCACGGAGTCATAGGGAAATCTCCTCATCTATGTTCATAGCAGCCTTATTTGTAATAGCTAGATATTGGAAACAACCCAGATGTCCCTCAACTGAAGAATGGATTAAAAAACTGTGGTACATCTATACAATGGAATATTACTCAGCTATCAGAAACAATGAAATCATGCAATTTGCAACCAAATGGATGGATCTAGAGAAGCTCATCCTGAGTGAGCTAACCCAGATTCAGAAGGATGCACATGGCATCTATTCACTTATAGTAGGATTTTAGCTATATCGTACAGGATATCTGTTCTACAACCAACACACCAAAAGGAACATGGATATAAACTCTTTTTTTCTTTTTCTTTCTCCTTTTCCTTTTCCTTTTTCCTCTCTTTTTTGTTGCTGTTCTTTGTTTTTGTGGGTTTGTGTGTCTGTTGGTCTTTTTTTAGTTTCCCCCCCGTAGCAAGGAGACACCTTTCACTGGCAGTACTGCCTCGTAGGCCCCCGGTGTATGAAGAGGCTCTTGGCCCTCATATGACTCCTGATCTGTGTGGAGAGACTGTTATGCAGGGACACTCCACCCCAGAGGAACAAGACGGAAGGGTCAGGGGGTAGAGCATGGGAGGGTGGGGCTGGGAAGCAGGAAAAGAGGACAAGATGATAAGGATGTAACCTGAAGCAACAAACAAATAAATTTATTAATTACAAAAAAGCAGGTAACAATGTTAAAACACAGTAAATAAAATAAAGGATACAGCCGTTCAACTTGGTTTTATAAACCTCCAAGTGTCGAAAAAACGTAGAGCTAAGGCAAAATACATGAGAAATGTGGTGTTAACCCATGCCTTTAACTTCAGCAGAGACGAGAGGAGCACCATAGAGTTAGTGGTGTTATAAATTCTAAAGTTACACGGAACAGGGTGGTGAGGGTACACACCCTTAATCCCATCATTCAAGAAGAGTACACCCTTAATCCCAACACACTAGAGACAGAAACAGGCAAATCTCAGAGCTCAAGGTCAGCCTGATACAAAACAAACTCTAAATAGAGAAAAACTTCGATCCACGAGTGGTGGAACACATTTTTAATCCCTTCAGATGGGAACCAGAGATCTCTGATCCCAATAATTAGAATGCAGAGACACACACATAGGATTTGGAAGGACCTAAGTTTAAAAGGTACTTAAAAAAGGCCTACTCAATACAAAAAAAATCATCCTTTGAGATCTCAAAATATATACACTAAAGCTGGCTTAGCTCCAAAATAACAAAATAATTTCTTCTTTAACCCAGATTGAAAGATAACACTTTATATACTGTCAAAAAACCAAATTTGCTTCAGGAGAAATATTACCTAGACCACCTCCCCCCCCAAAAAAAGAGGGTAATTGTCCCAGAGTTAGGATTAGGGCAGGGCTCTGTTCTTATCTTTCCAGGAGACTCAAAGCATCCATTCAAGGAACCCAGGGACAACTGGACAACAGAAACCTCAGCAGAAAACAGAATCAGACACCAAAGAAGACGAGTGACCCAGATGATTCAGCCTGACAGACTCCCTCAATAGCTGTCTCCATCAAAAGCCTACAACCACAACAACTCAATATTACTAAGACCGTTCAGCTCTACACAATGCCCCAGCCAGAACTTCAGTAAAGCCTGGAAGATCAGCTTCTGCCTACAAACTCCTTAGGACATCTAAACAACTGAGAACAGAAGGACTGAACATAAAAGGATTGTACTAACATTTTTCACCATTTTTCCATTTTGATTTGGGCCCCAAACAGGTTTACTACGACCCAAATCAGCAGGAAGTCATTTTAAGAGTGCGACGTCCCATGCCCAGAGGGTGGGGAGGGTGTTTCTACGCCAACCCCTTTTGGTTATTTGAAGGATAACTGAAAACTCTGTTATTTAGGGGAAGAGATTACAAGTTGTTAAATGGTCCTGTTTAATGGGTTTTGGAGGTTAGACCCAGGATATTCCTTCTTTCCCTTTTCTGTATCCTTCTTCCTCTCCTATGTAGGAGTGCACGGACTTGAGAAAAATGAGACATAGACATAGCACAGGAAGGACCAAGAAGAAGGGACAGATTATTGAATATGCCCTTATTCCTTTGTATATTGACACAAAATTAGTAGTGTATTTGGCTAAAGTGGTATTGACCATTGTTTATTGTGCAAAAATAAGATTGTATTGGACTACATCGGTATTGATCTTTGTATATTGATACAAAATTAAGATTATAGTTGGCCACAATGTTATTGACCCTTGTATATGGACATAATATTAAGATTGTATTGGGCTACATAGGCATTGATCTTTGTATATTGATACAAAATTAAGAGTATATTTAGCCACATTTGAATAGATCTTTGTATATTGATACAAAATTAAAGGTAACGCTTCCTAATTGCATCATACCTAGAGATACTTAAAAATGAAATGTGAAGCTCTGGCCTCTTGATACCAACCGTCTTAAACTGTTTAGGATAGTTAAGAAAAACAAACTCCTAGTCATGCAAGCATGTCACTTTTTTAGCTACTATGACAGTCTATCACAGATATTCTCTAAGCTACTCAGTAATCAAGTTGTTAAGAGACAAGCAACATTTGCTAATCTAAATACAAGAGATGGATAGCGCATCTTCAAAAACTCCAAGAGATCTGCAGAATATGGCATTCAAAGATGTTGTCTTAAATTAAGATTTTTTTTTGATATCGAGACATATCAGCTCATGACAGCACTCTCTATTCTACACCAAGTAGAAGATAAGCATCGAAGAATCTCCAGTGTGAGATGGTTGAATTAGTGGCAAGCCTATCTCTTGGCATGAAAAAACTCCTTGCTTCAACTGCAGAAAGACTGCTGTCCAAAAAGGACAAAACTTGGTAGCAGGGAAGTCGACAGTCTATCTCTGCCAAGACAGGGTAGGTAAGTCCTTCATAATCCCTGCTCTACAATAAATGTCTGTCAGAGAAACAGGACCAAAAGGCTGAAGACTGATGCTGGAATGTATGGAGAGAAAATGGGAACTGTCCAGGCAGTCACTGGTTTGTCATTTCTTAGTATTGGAAGCTGCAGGCCCTGCACTTCCTACATAATCAGATATATTTATCCCTCTCAGGTCTCTGAGGCGGTTGAAGAATAGACAGCTAGAGTCTCATAGTTAAATTTTGAGTAGTTTAGGAATCAAGAGGGTGTTCTAGATCTAAGAAGATGGTTATAATAGTGATGCAAGTTAGTATGAAAGCTAAGTCAGTTATAGAACTTTAAACTCATGGAGATGGTTAGATGGTAGAATGTTAAAGTCACAGGCCAAATATGTATGAACTGGACATTGGGAAGGTATACTGGGACATTTAACTCTCATAAATGTGGCCTATTTATTTCTGCTGTTTTTTAATAGTATTTACTGTTATAAGAGAAGGAACCATTTGTTGGACTGAAAGGGGAAGCTGGTGGGGGGAAGAGGGTGGAAGGGTTGGACAGGAAGGGGGAATAGGGAAGGGTTTGTGACTGAGATATAACTTGAAGAAAAAAAATAAAGTGTTTAATAAAAAAAAGTAAAAAGAAAAAAAATTGACAAAAATGATGCAAAAAAAAAAAAAAGAAAAAAAAAGAAAAAGGACTGGGATCCAAGATGGCAGCGGCCTGCGCGGACATATTTTGATTTCGGGGTTAACAGTCACTAGGCGGCAAGTGTAGCAGGACACTGCACAAAGGGCATGACACCTTCTAAATCTCACACAGCTACCCAGGGGCCGAAGAAGATCCCTGGGCAGGACGCTCCTTCCCACTCTAGGACACGCAAGGAAGCCTCTGGACCCGGGAATCAGGACCACCCATCCCCCAACAGGAGAGATTCCTGGTAAGTTCCAACCTAATACCCAGCGTGCAGATTCAGAACCCATGCAGAGATAATCCCCACCATGCTGGGCACTCCCAGGTCTCACACAGAAGATCCAACTATCTGGCGAAAGGTTGCGACCCTTGGAAGTGAGTGCAGCTGTGCTGCAAAGTGCCTTCAGACTGCAGATCGCAGTCTGTGACGAAACTGACCAGTTTACAAGCTGTGGGAGCAGCAAGGCTATTGGACCTGAACTGCAGATTTACCCGCTACAGGAACCAACCCCGGGCAAACTGAGAGATATGTGAAACTGTCATATATCAGTCTTTTGTACTAGTATGGGCACTTCAGGCAGGGAAACAGAGCTTACTTGTACACAGCTTTGCCACCTGGATTAGTTAGGTCTCCACCTGGGAGGCAGGGCTGAATGACTCACCTTATAAGGGTGGAGTAAGGCAATGCTACTCCTACACCAAAGTGCCCCCTTTGGACCCAAGTCAAGAAGACAGCAAAAAAATTCCACATGTCCAGAGGCCCCAGACAAAGAAAAAATCAGAGCAAAATGTCTCCAACAAAAGAAAGCAACGCTATTCCGTCCAGCCCGAACCACCTCACCACAACTGAAACAAATGAAAACGATGAAAATTCTACATTATGGAAAGTGATAGAGTCCCTTCAAAAAGAACTTAAAACTATGAAGGAATTCAAAGAAGCCACAATTCTACAACTCAAAACAAGGAACAACACCATTAAAGAGCTCCAAGCCAAGGTGACTCAGATTGAACAGGAAAAGAACAAAGCAATGAAAGATCTCCAGGCAAAAACAAGCAAACTGGAGAAGGAAATGTACAAAACGAACAATACCATTCAAGACATGAAAATAGAAATGGAAACAATAAAGACAACACAGTCAGAGTTAAAGGCAATGGAGAATCAAGAGAAGAGAATAGGAACTACGGATGTGAGTATGAAAAATAGGATGCAAGAGATGGAAGACAGGATCTAAGTCATGGAAGATTCGATGGAAGAAATCAGTACAACATCCAAAGAAAATGAGAAGGCTAAAAAATCTCTCACCCACAACATCCAAGAAATCAAGGACTCAATGAAAAGACGGAACCTAAGAATTATAGGCATAGAGGAAAGAGAAGACTCCTGACTCCAAGGTCCAGGAAATATCTTCAACAAAATCATAGAAGAAAACTTTCGAAACCTAAAGAAAGAAATGTCAATAAAAATCCAAGAGGCTTACAGAACACCAAAGAGATTAGATCAGAAAAGAAACTCCTCTAGCCACATAATAAGTGAAACTCTAAATATAGAGAACAAAGAAAGGATATTAAAAGCTGTAAGAGAAAAAGGCCAAGTCACATACAATGGCAGACCCATCAGAATCACACCTGACTTCTCCTCAGAACCTTTAAAAGCTAGAATGGCCTGGACAGATGTCCTACAAGCCCTGAGAGAACATAGGTGCCCAGCCAGACTACTATACCCAGTAAAACTCTCTATCAACATAAAAGGAGAAAACAAGATATTCCATGACAAAATCAAATTCAAACAATATCTCCTCACAAACCCAGCCCTACAGCAGATCCTAGAAGGAAAATTCCAACACGGAGAAGATAACTACACCGAAGAAAACAGAGGAAATAGAAACCTCCACAGAAACTAAACATAAAGAAACACAAGACAGCCAGCTATACCAAAATAATGGGAAATAACAACCCCTGGCCACTAATATCCATCAACATCAATGCATTCAACTCGCCAATAAAAAGACAGAGACTTACAGACTGGATCCGTAAACAAGACCCATCTTTTTGCTGTATACAAGAAACACATCTCACTATTGAAGATAAACACTATCTCAGAGTAAAGGGCTGGGAAAAGGATTTCCAAGCAAATGGACCCAGGAAACAAACTGGAGTAGCCACCCAAATATCAAACAAAATAGACTTCCAATTGAAGTTAAAAAAAAAAAAAAAAACAAAAAACAGAGAATGGCATTACACACTCATTAAAGGAAATATCCACCAAGAGGACATCTCAATATTGAACATCTATGCCCCAAACAAAGGCACCTACATTTATAAAAGAAACACTTCTAAAACTTAAATCGCACATCGATCGAAACACTTTAATAGTGGGAGACTTCAACACCCCACTCACAACTATGGACAGATCATCAAGACAGAAGCCAAACAGAGAAATAATGAGTCTAACAGAGATCATGAACCAAATGGACCTAACAGATATCTACAGAATGTTTCACCCAAACACAAAAGAATACACCTTCTTCTCAGCACCTCACAGAACCTTCTCCAAAATCGATCATATAGTTGGGCACAAAGCAAGCCTCAACAGATACAAGAAAATTGAAATAACCCCTTGTATCTTATCAGACCACCCCATGGAATAAAGCTGGACTTCAATAGCAAAAGAATCAACAGAAATTCTACACTCACATGGAAATTGACCAACTCTTTACTAGAGGACCACTGGGTCAGGAAAGAAATAAAGAAGGAAATCAAAGACTTCTTAAAATCCAACGAAAATGAAGACACAACATACCCAAACCTATGGGACACAATGAAAGCTGTGCTACGAGGAAAGTTCATAGCACTAAGTGCCTTCAAAAAGAAAATTGTGACAGCTCATATTAGCGAATTAACAGCTAAACTGGGTGAATTGGAAAAAAAAAAGAATCAAACACTCCCAAGAGGAGCAGAAGGCAGGAGATCATCAAACTTAGGGCTGAAATCAACAACTTAGAAACAAAAAGAACTATACAAAGAATCAATGAAATGAAGAGTTGGTTCTTCGAGGAAATCAACAAAATAGACAGACTCTTATCCAAATTAACTAAAAGACAGAGGGAGAAAACCCAAATCAACAAAATCAGAAATGAAAAGGGAGAAATAACAACAGACATTGAGGAAATCCAGAGAATATTTGGATCCTACTTTAAAAATCTATACTCCACAAAATTTGAAAACTTAAGTGAAATGGACAATTTTCTTGATAGATTCCACCTACCGAAGCTAAATCAAGATCAGATAAACAAATTAAACATCCCTATAACCCCTAAGAAAATAGAAACAGTCATTAAAAATCTCCCAAGCAAAAAAAGTCCAGGGCCAGATGGCCTTAGCATGGAATTCTACTGGACCTTGAAAGAGGAGCTAACACCAATACTCTTCAAATTCTTTCACCAAATAGAATCAGAAAGAACATTGCCAAACTCATTCTATGAGACCACAGTCACCCTGATTCCTAAACCACACAAGCAACCAACAAAGAAAGAGAACTTCAGACCAATCTCCCTCATGAAAACAGATGCAAAAATACTTAATAAAATACTAGCAAACTGAATTCAAGAACACATCAAAAGTATCATACACCATGATCAAGTAGGCTTCATTCCAGGAATGCAGGGATGGTTCAACATAGGAAAGTCTATCAACGTCATTCAGCATATAAACAAGATGAAAGAAAAAAACCACATGATAATCTCGCTAGTTGCACAAAAAGCATTTGACAAAATCCAACACCCCTTCATGCTAAAAGTTCTGGAGAGAACGGGCATAAAAGGAACGTACCTAGAAATAATAAAGGCAATATACAGCAGGCCAGTGGCCAACATCAAAATAAATGGAGAGAAACTTGAAGCATTTCCTCTAATCTCAGGGACAAAGCAAGGATGTCCACTTTCACCATATCTCTTAAATATAGTACTTGAAGTCCTTGCTAGGGTAATAAGACAACTAAAGGAGATCAAAAGGATAAATATTGGAAATGAAGAAGTCAAATTATCCCTATTCGCAGATGATATGTTAGTATACATAAGTGACCCCAAAAACTCCACCAAAGAACTCTTACAGCTGATAAACAACTTCAGCAAGGTTGCTGGATACAAAATTAACTCAAAAAAAAAATCAGAAGCCCTTCTTTATACTACAAACAAATATACCGAGAAAGAAATAAGGGAAACAACCCCCTTCACAATAGCCACAAACAATATAAAATACCTGGGGGTAACTCTAACCAATCAAGTAAAGGATCTATACAACAAGAATTTCAAGCCCCTGAAGAAAGAAATGGAAGAGGCCTTTAGAAGATGGAAAGATCTCCCATGCTCATGGATATGTAGGATCAACATAATAAAAATGGCCATCCTACCAAAAGCAATATATAGATTCAATGCAATTCCTATCAAAATACCAACACAATTTTTTATAGACTTGGAAAGAGCTATTCTCAATTTCATATGGAACAACAAAAAGCCCAGATTAGCTAAATCAATCCTGTACAATAAAAAAAATCTGGAGGTATCACCATCCCACTTTTCAAGCTGTACTACAGAGCAATAGTTGTAAAAACAGCATGATACTGGTATAGAAACAGACCAGTAGATCAATGGAATTGAATTGAAGATCCAGAAATAGACCCACACACTTATGGCCACCTAATTTTTGACAAAGAAGCCAAAACGGCACAATGGAAGAAGGACAGCATCTTCAACAAATGGTGCTGGTCCTACTGAATGTTCACTTGTAAAAGAATGAAATTAGACCCATACTTACCACCTTGTACAAAACTTAAATCCAAGTGGATCAAAGACCTTAACATAAGGCCGGTCACACTAAATCTACTAGAAAAAAAAGTGGGAGAAACCCTCGACCTAATTGACACAGGTGACAACTTCCTGAACAGAACACCAACAGCTCAGGACTTGAGATCAACAATCAATAAATGGGACCTCATGAAACTGAAAAGCTTGGGTAAGGCAAAAAACACTGCCATTTGAACAAAATAGCAGCCTACAGAATGGGAGAAATTCTTCACCAACCCCACATCTGACAGAGGGCTAATATCCAAAATCTACAAAGAACTCAAGAAATTAAATGCCAAGAAACCAAATAATCCAATCAAAAAATGGGGGACAGAGCTAAATAGAGAATTCACAAAGGAGGAATCCCTAATGGCTGAGAGACACTTGAAGAAATGCTCAACATCCTTAATCATCAGAGAAATGCAACTCAAGATGACTCTGAGATTCCACCTCACACCTGTCATAATGGCTAAGATAAAGAGCTCAAATGACAGCACATGCTGGCAAGGATGTGGACAAAGGGGTACCCTACTCCATTGCTGGTGGGAGTGCAGGCTTGTGCAACCACTATGGAGGTCAGTATGGCAATATCTTAGAAAACTTGGAATAACTTTGCCTCAGGACCCAGCCATACCACTTCTGGGTATATACCCAAATGCCTCTTCACAGAATCATAAGGAAGTTTCCTCATCTGTGTTCATAGCAGCCTTATTTGTAATAGCTAGAAACTGGAAACAACCCAGATGTCCCTCAACCGAAGAATGGGTTAAAAAACTGTGGTACATCTACACAATGGAATACTATTCAGCTATCAGGAACAATGAAATTATGTAATTTGCAACCAAATGGATGGAACTAGAAAATCTAATTCTCAGTGAGCTAACCCAGACTCAGAAGGACGCATATGGCATCTATTCACTTATAGTAGGATTTTAGCTATATAGTAGAAATTATCGATACTACAACTAACACACCAAAGGGAACTTGGACATAGACTTCTTATTTTTAATTTTTATTTTTTATATATATTTTATATATTTTTTCTTTTTTTTAGTCTTTTTTATCTATTGTCTGCTTATTGGTTTGTTTGTTTAGTAGTTCTCTCTCCAGGGCAACGAGACACTTTTCACTGATGGTACTGCTTAGTAGACACTCAGTGAATGAGCAGGCTCTTGGCCCTCATACGACCTCTCAACTGAGATGAGGGACTGTTATATAAGGACACCCCACACCAGAGAAATGGGATGGAAGTGTTAGGAGATAAAGAAAATAATGAAATGTGATGTTTTGACCTTTTACTACTAATTGTCATAAACTGTTTAGGAATAATTAAGAAATAAAAACTAATGGTTATGCAAGCCGGTCATTCTGTTAGGTACTATGACAGCCTATTATAGTTACTTTCTAAGCTAATCAGAAATAAACCTGCTATGAGACAAGCAACATCTGCTTACCCTAATATAAGAGATAGATAGGGCCTCTTCTAAAACCTCAAGAGATCTGCAGAATATGGCATTCAAAGATGTTTTCGTAACTTTAGATTTTTTTTATATCAAGACATATCAACTCCTGACAGCACCCCCTATTCTCCTCCAAGTAGAAGATGAACATCGAAGAATCTCCAGTGGGAGATGATTGAATTAGTCGCAAGCCTATCTCTTGGTAGGAAAAGCCCCTTGCTCCACCTGTAGACAGAATGCTGTCCAAAAAGGACAAACCCTGGAAGCAGGTAAGTCGACAGCCTAGCTCTGCCAAGACAGGGTAGGTAAGTCCTGCATAACCCCTGCTCTACAATCAATGTCTGTCAGAGAAATGGGGCCAAATGACTGAAGATCGATGCTGTAATGTATGGAGAGAAAATGGGAACTGTCCAGGCAGCCACTGGTATGTCATTTGTTAGTTTGGGAAGCTGCAGGCCCTGTACTTCCTATATAATCAGATATATTTATCACTCTCAGGTCTCTGAGGTGGTTGAAGAACAGATAGCTAGAGTCTCATAATTAAATTTTGAGTTGTTTAGGAGTCAAGAGAGTGTTATAGATCTAAGAAGATACTTTTAAAATTGTGTTGCAAGTTAGTATGAATGTTGAGTCAGATATAGAACTTTAAACTCATGGAGATGGTTAGATAGTAGAATGTTAAAATCAAGTACCAAATACATATGGACTGGACATTGGGAATGTACACTAAGCCATATAACCCTCATAACTGTGGCCTAATAACCTCTGTTGTTTTGTATTTTATTTATTATTATAAGAGAAAGAGCCATTTGTTGGACTGAAAGGGGAAACTGTAGGGGGAAATAAGATATACCTTAAACTTAAAAGAAAAAAAAAAGGAAGAGGGTGGGCGGTTGAGGGTGGGAATGGAGGGGGAATAGGGAGGGGACTGTGATTGAGATATAATTTGAAGAAATAAAAAATAAAGGAAAAATGACAAAAAAGGAAAAAGGACTATTGCTACTTGATATTAGGAAAAAAAGGATTGGCAGATGAGCCCAAGAAAGTGTTTTCTGTGGATATCTTTCTGCTATTTTCTTTTAAATGTAAACTTTTCTTCAAGATAAAAACTGGCTTAATCTATGCTCACTTTATTTCCTGAATTTTAGCTCAATTATTCTAATCTGTAATCACCCCTTTTAAAAACTTTAATATTTTAATTTTTATTTTTTTGCATTTATTTATTAATTCAAGTTATATCTCCATCACAGCCTTCTCCCTTCACCCCTCCCTCCACCCTTCTCGGTCGGTCAGGCCCTCCCAACCTCCCACCTACTATCTCTTCTCCCACCTATCCTACTCCTCTAGTGTGGGGTGCCGCCACCTACCATTTCCCCTCATTTCATCAGACACATGAGGGCTAAGAGCTTCCTCTAGCACTGGGAGCCTACATGGCAGTTCCACTAGGGTGAGGTGTCCCACTAACAGGTAACAAAGTCCATGTTCCTGTTCCTTTGGGTTTGTTAGTTGTAGGGTAGTTATCCTGTACTACATGACTAAAATCAAGTTATAAGTCTGTAGATGCCATGTGCATCTTTCTGGGTCTGTCTGGGTTAGCTCACTCAGGATGAGCTTTTCTAGTTCCATCCATTTGGCTGCAAATTGCATGATTTTCTTGTTTCTGTAGCTGAGTAGTATTCCATTGTGTAAAGGTACCACAGATTTGTTTTTTTTTAATCTATTTTTCTACTGAAGGACATCTGGGTTTCCAGTTTCTAGCTATTACAAATAAAGCTGCTATGAACATAGATGAGGAGATGTCCTTATAGTTTGGTGAGGAATTATTTGAATGTGTGTATCCAGAAGTGGTATGGCTGGGTCTTGAGATAGAGCTATTCCAAGTTTTCTAAGATATCGCCAGACTGATTTCCAAAGTGGTTGTACAAGTTTGCACTCCCACCAGCAATGGAAGAGCGTTCCCCTTTCTCCACAACCTTGCCAGCATGTGCTGTCATTTGAGCTTTTGATCTTAGCCACTGTGACAGGTGTGAGATGGAATCTCAGAGTCAGCTTGAGTTGCATTTCTCTGATGTTTAAGCATGTTGAACATTTCTTCAAGTGTGTCACAACCATTAGAGATTCCTCTTTTGTGAATTCTCGGCTGTTCCCCATTTTTTGACTGGATTATTTGGTTTCTTGGTGTATAATTTATTGAGCTCCTTATAAATTAAGGATATTAGCCTTCTGTCAGATGTGGGGTTGGTAAAGATCTTTTTCCAATCTGTACGTTGCCATTTTGTTCGAATGATAGTTTCCTTTGCCTTACAGAGCTTTTCAGTTTCATGAGGTCCCATTTATTGGTTGTTGGTCTTAGAGTCTGAGCTATTGGTTTCCTATTCAGGAAGTTGTCACCTGTGCCAATGAGTTCGAGGCTTTCCCTCACTTTCCTTCTATTAGATTTAGTGTGTCTGGTTTTATGTTAAGGTCTTTGATCCACTTGGAGTTAAGTTTTGTGCAAGGTGATAGATATAGGCCTATTTGCATTCTTCTAAATGTTGATATCCAGTTAGACCAGCACCATTTTTTGAAGATGCTTTCCTTTTTCCATTGTACAGTTTTGACTTCTTTCTCAAAAATTAAGTGACCATAGATGTGTGGGTTTATTTCTGGGTCTTCAATTTGATTCCATTGATCAACTGGTCCGTTTCTATGCCAGTACAATGCTATTTTTATTAATATTGCTCTGTAGTATAGATTGAAATCAGGGATGGTGATACCTCCAGATGTTCTTTTATTGTATAGGACTTATTTCACTATTCTGGGTTTTTTTTTGTTTTTCCATATGATGTTGAGAATTGTTCTTTCAAGGTCTGTGAAGAATTGTGTTGGTATTTTGATGATAATTGCATTGAATATGTACATTGCTTTTGATATAATGACCATTTTTGTTATGTTGATAGTACCTACCCAACAGCATAGTAGATCTTTCCATCTTCTATAATCAGACCTTTTTAGACTAGATAGGTATATGTCCATTCTTCAGTTGCTATTATTTCTAATATGTTCTTCTGTTTTGTAAAGTTGCTTGTGTCTGTTGTGTAAAACTTCAATTTTTCTATCAATGATTTTATGTCTTACCATTTTAAAAACACCTTCTTTGACCATTCCAGCCAAAATCTTTGATTTTAATATCAGTTTATAAATGATTCTCTTGTTTATAAGCACTTATAATTTTTATTTGTGCTTTGTGTACTTACCTACAAGCCTTACAAACTACCACTTGTCTTTATTCTTTTCCAACTTCTGTATGACATGATATTGTACTCACCTCCACACCTGGACCTATGACACCTTAGAGTGCTGAAGTAAAGGAAGTGACTATGTGTTGAAAGACACTAAGTAGCCTGCTTAGAAGTTCTGAAGGGGAAAAGCCAGAGTACACAGACTAGAATAGTATGTATTTTTAAATGTCTAAAATAGACGATGTCACATACTAACAATCATAAGGTGTTTTCAGGAACCATGATATTACCTAACAGGCAAAATATATAGAGAGAACCTGACTGGTTAGTAGCCAGTAAGTATTCAATAACTCTGAAATGGAAATTCTACAATAACTAATGTTAGAATAACTATGAATTTTGAGAGAAATGAAATTGTTCAATATTCTGAGAGAAACTTAACAAAGAGATGGAAGCAATTAAAAGTGTCAAGCAGGGGCTGGAGAGATGGTTCAGTGAACAAGATAGGAGGACCTGAGATCCCCACACCCACAAGAATGCCAGGCACAGTGGAGTTTTGTGTATTCCCAGCTCAGAAGGTGACAAATATGAGGATGGAAACCAATGAGTTCTAACAGCTTGCTAGCCAGACAGTCTAGTTGAAAAAAAGGCTCTAACCTCAGTGAACAGACTCTCTCAAAATATAAGGTATAGAGTGATAGAGAAAATGCCCCAAATCAACCTCTGACTTCTGCATGAACATGCACACATATGAACAGGTGTATACTGTACACATATACTACATATCCACAAAGTTCAAATAACTTAAAAATATTTTACTTAATATTCTGAATATAAATGCATATAATTTGTTTGAATCCAATCTACCCTTCATTTCTATCTCTTCTGTTTTTCTTCTAGATCCCCACTTTCCTTCCCAACTTTATTCACTTGCTTTCTGTTTTTAAATTTAATACCTACCGAGTTTGTGTGGTGATGCCTCTGTGTGTGTGTGTGTGTGTGTGTGTGTGTGTGTGTGTGTGTGTGTGTAGATCCATCTACTGAAGCATGGATAGCCTCTCGGGTCCAAAGAAAAGTGGCTTTCCCTTTTCCAATATCTATAAACTGTCGAATAGCTAATTATTGGGGTCAGATTTCATCACCTCCTCTCCCAGCCATGATGGAATTTTGCCTGATTTGATTTTGTGCATAAGTCCCAGCTACTGTTAAATATGTGTGGAATTGGACTGTCATGTCCATCAAATTCTGTTTTGCTATAAACTGCCTCTGCCTGTGGCTCCAGCAATTTTTCCATTCTTACTTCTGTGGTGATTCCTGAGCTTTGAGTGGAGGGTGATGTAAATGTGCGATCTTTTTTATCCTCTGTATTAATCACCATCTACTGCAAAAAGAAACTTGTCTGAGGAAGGCTGAGATATGCACTAATCCATATATATCTAAGAACTTTGAGGACAGTTTATTACTATGTGCTTCTGGAAGAATAACAGAACTAGGTTTTCCCTTAGGGTCTATGGCCTATGTACATATTTTAGGAATATTCTACAGTTGTAGATATTCACATGGCATTTTCAAAAGTATTAATGTTAGTATCATTTTCCATACTACCTTCTTCTATACTGTATTCTCCAGCTCATTGGATTATGTGTTTTATTGGTGTTTAGACTTTTGAGTTGTTTGTATATTTTAGACATTAACCCTTTCTTAGATGTCAAGCAGAAAATCTTGAACTGAAATATCCACTAAGAGGAACTGAAAATACAACAGAAGGCATTCATAGCAGGATAGATCAACTAGATGACAGAATTACATAGCAGGAAAATAGACTATCTGAAAAGTCACAGTTTAAGGTGACAAAAAGAATAAAGAGGAATAAAGAAAGCTTATGAGAATACCAGGACAGTATTGACAGAGTAAATATTTGTCTTATTTGGGTTGGAGAGGACTTGAGAATGCCAAAGATGTAGACAGTTTATTCAAAGAAAACAGAAGAATTCCCAAACCAAAGTTGGATGCAAATATCTGAGGTATAACAAGGTCAAAGGTCACTAGTTGAATTTTTCTCTCAACTAAGTCTACTTCAAGAGGTCTTATGATCAGCACTTCAAAGATGAACACTAAAAAGAAATTTCTCAAAGCTGCAGAGGGAAAATACCAGTAAGACCTGACAGTTGACCTGTCCACAGAAACTGCGGGCAGGGAGAGAGCAGCGTGAATTTTCACATAATTGAAAAAGTAAAAGTTTTCAACCAGTAGTAATGTAGCAAGAAAGCTGCCCTTTAGAAATAAAGATGGGTCAAAGGCATTCCCAGATAATCAGAAGTTGAGAGAATATTTTTCCTCCAGACCTGACCTCAAAGGGAAGGAAAAGACTGTTAATGAGGAAGAAGACAGAGGGCAATAGTGCAGATCCCACTGGGAAGGGCAGCTGCAGGGAGAGTTGAGGTGCTCTGACACTGCGAGCTTGGCATGCAGTTACAAACAGTAACAACATAAAGATGCTAGGAACTAATTTCATAGAGACGTAGACTTGAATATCAAGCACTATGCTGGGAACAAAAATAAATGTGCTTTCGTATGTGTACATCATCTCATGTTCTCTCTCCTCTCCCTGTAATTGATGTATATCATATTAAGGTGGATATCATTTCAAAATATTTTGTTTACTCAAACTGTATTCCCTGTTTCTTTGTAGTAAGCCCCAGTATGCACAAAACTAATATATATTTATTAAAGAAAAGCAAAGTAAGTAACAGAGAAAGCATTGTTGGAGCTAATCAGGCACAAAGTATCAAACAGGACAGAGACAACACCCAAACTAGACAAAGGTACGAAATGGCTGCACCAGACCTCATTGAGGGATAGCTACTTGAGTTCAGATGTCCAAATTCACCAGTTAAGGGGCAGTGTTTTGTGGGTGGTGACATAGGCTTTTAAGTCCAATCTCACAGAAAGAGGCAGAAAGATTAGGCATTCAGTGCTATTTCAGGAACTTCTGAGTTTGTTACCACCTTGCGTAACAAGAGATCTAGTCTTAAAAATCACAAACAAAAAAGGCATAAAGGGGCTTAGTTATATTTATTTATTTATTTTCCAACATAATATTTTTATTGATTTGGGCATTTCACACAATGCACACTGATCACATTCTCTTCCCTGTCCCCCCAGGTCTACCCCACACCCTCGTTACCTCCCCCAAGAAAAAGAAGAACAGAAAAAACAAACAAGCAAAGAAACAAACAAACACAAGTCAGTTTTGTTGCCCATATATTCACTGGAGCTTCATCAAATTCCTAATGACCACCCTCTTAAAGAAAATCTAAGTCCTTCATCAACCCCACCCCTGCCAGGTGCAATCAACTGTGGAGAACTACACTTCAGGATCCCTACCACAATTTTTAAGGGTTTTCTTAAATGGCTCTCTGTCTCGACTGTTTCTTTTTAGGGGGGTGAGGTGGAGGAAGAGAGGTTGTCACAGAAGCCTTCTATGTCTCTTATTCTCAACTGTGAGTCTGCAGGAAGTGACTTAATTGTTAACCAGGCAAGGCCTGTCTGTATATTGCTAAGAAATTTCATGTTTAAGGAATGCACAGACTGAAGGTGAAAGTGTGGACTGAGATATTCATGGAGGTGGAACCCAGGGTAAAGTAGATTTACACCACAGACACTAGGCTTTATAACCAAGCTATAAAAGGAGACCACAGAGGCCATTAGATCATGATTAAAATCAACTCAGCAAAAGGAAATAAAAATACATGATATGTACATGTATAAATCTTACTGACATTATGTAGTACATACAGATCTCAAAATATCATATGGTTCTCCATTAGTTTTGTATAAATTTAGGCTTTAATGTATTACATAAAATACATGTAGTAATAGCAAAAAAGGAAAATTATTTTCATAAGTCCTCTTTTCATTTAAATTCTGCTTTTATTTATTCACAGAAATATATTTAAACTATGTATCTTATTGCATGATTGTCACACTCAAAATTATCACTTAATAATTTAGAGATGTAATAAACTGTATATTATTTAATGATACAAATCATTATAATAATCCCTCACAGATGGTGATGACATTTCAATTACATAGCACTAGGTTGCTGCTATATTGTCCATATTCAAAATAAAGTATGGATATATGAAGCAATAATTAAAATATTTCTTCTTAATTTCAGATAAATTTGACTTATCAGCCTATTTAGTCTTACATTTTACTTCCATACAAGCTTACTTGTATTCTTTCAACCTTTGCCTATGATCAGGTAGTTAGTGTCTCATTGTTGAAAATTGGGAGAAGAAACATCCAGTGTGAAAGTACACAATAAAGTAAGTTCATTTTCAAAGAAAATGTTTAAGGATTATTATAAACATAAGACATTGAATCACATTGTCGAATGTGTGTGGTACAGTAAATATAGGCTATTATAATGAATCTCTGATGGATTTTTGATGATCCAACTGGAGGAGAGTGATCAGATTTTTGGAAAGCAATGTGGTACTCTTTGATTTTCTTGGTTAGGAGAATTGTTTCTTACTGTTAATATCTCCCAAGCCTTGACAGCTAATTCTTATTGTGTTTGCTCAATTGATCATGCTGTTCTATTCCTTTCAGTGCAGCAAATTCACCAAAAATCGTGCTTATGAGGAGTGTCTATAAAGCCTGAATTTGAAGTAATGGGGTTGGTTCTAAAGTAGTTTATTGCGGTGTCTAACAGATGAGTGTGAATCACACATATACAGTTTCTGAGCTGTGTCTAGGCATATTAAAGTCTCACATTCAAAGTGCAAGTTTAAACTATATGCAGAAGACAAGCTCAGCAATATGGTTCTTGGATTATGGGTTAGACTGTAAAATAGAAAGAAAAAGATGGTAAAGGTGGAGATATGGTCAGTGAGGTCAGTAAAGTTCCAGTGCATTGGTGTCTACTTCTTGGCCTGACTTGATAGGGATGGCTAGTGGGACCAAGGCCAGAAGGGACTTGCCCAAGTCATAGAAAAGTTGGTTAACTGTATTTAGTCTGAGGAAAAAATCTTGTTGTCTATCTCCATTTCAGCTGGATGGTCCTAATGAAGGTCACTTCTCTTCCTTTTTAGTCCATTGGCAAAAAGGCCTTTACTCATCTTGCTTCAGTAGCTGCTACTCTCTAATCACTGGAAATCAGACTCAACATTTCTCTCTCTTTAGCATTATAATCATAGGACAGTTCTTTTAAAGAATTGTGTTGGTCTTTTGATAGGAATTGCATTGAATCTGTATATTGCTTTTAGGATGGCCATTTTTATTATGTTGATCCTACCTATCCATGAGCATGGGAGATCTTTCCATTTTCTGATATCTTCTTCAATTTCTTTCTTCAAGGACTTGAAGTTCTTGTCATACAGGTCTTTCACTTGCTTGGTTAGAGTTAAACCCACGTATTTTATATTGTTTGAGGCTATTGTGAAGGGTGTTGTTTCATTAATTTCTTGCTCAGGTCATTTATCTTTTGTGTAAAGAAAGGCTATTGATTTTTTTGGAACTAATTTTGTATTCAGCCACATTGCTGAAGGTGTTTATCAGCTATAGGAGTTCTCTGGTGGAATTTTTGGGGTTACTTAGGTATACTATCATATCATCCATGAATAGAAATACTTTGATTTCTTCCTTTCCAATTTGTATCCCCTTGATTTCCTTTAGTTGTCTTATTGCTCAGACTAGAACTTCAAGTACTATGTCATAGGTCAGTTCTTAAATCATCAAGCTCATGATGATAAGCAATATAACATGGGACATGCATATGATGTAAGTGTAATACAGAGCCGTGGTTAGAAAGCATGAAATGAATATTGCAACATTAAGATCTGTAACATATTACGTTGAAAGAAACAAAGGAGAATGATTATTTTATATAATTTTTTTCCTGCTAGTGTCCACATCCTTAAAAAAAAAAACCTGATTATCCTCCCAGAAACCACCTAGGGGTGTAGACTCAGGGGCTCTTCCTGCCCACATGCTAGATTGTTGGCTAACTTGATCTCATACAGGCAGCCACAACTCCTCTGAGTCCATGAATGGAGCTTTCGGTCATGTCCAGATACTACCGTTTACTCCTGACCTCTGGCTCTTAAGTCCCAGATTACCTAACTGTATGCAATGATGACTATCAGTAAACAAACTTTCCCAAGATAGCTTGAGAAAATTTACATTAAATAGATAGGTGTGGATGATCAGAGGTAACAGAGCTGATATGTGAGGAGGAGAATAGATATAACGCAAAATCATATAATATAACCAATTATGCATAGATTAATGACAATACACCACAGACTTGAGAAATGAACATCGAATTAATGTATCAACTCCTCTATCCAAATAAATGAATGACTGAAGTAAAGAATGAGGTTAAAATAGATTAGTGAAGGTCCAAAGTCTCTACTCTGTTCCTCAGTAGACTTTGGCTGATCAATGAACTTATTCAGATGAAACCATCTTTGATTTGTAGAGTTTCAACTTTCTGTCCAGGAAAGTCAGAAAGCACTTTGTACCCCAGTGATTTTAGAATTGTGTTGTGGGAGTTTCCCTTAGATCTGTAGAGGGGACACTGACCTGGTTTTCTTGTGATAAAAATGAGATCTTGCTGCTCACACAGCTCAAAAGTAACTCACAGCCTCTGCACTCTTTGATTCCCTATTTGACAAACGAAACTACAATAGTGTTGAGAAGAGAGGAAATACAGACCCTGTGTCTGCAGGGACCTCTTTATGCTCCATACCACTGGCAGTTGATTGACATTGTTTCATTAGCATCTGTTAAAGGAGACTCATTACCTATATGACCTGTTCAGGAGAAAGAATTCTGTTCAACTGTAATTACAAACACTGACAACTAGAGGCAATGCCCCATGGAGCTCAGGAAAGCAGCTGTGCCACAAACCAGAAGAAAACCTGACAATGTCTTCAAAGTGCTTTCACTGCTAAGTTGCATGCAAAAAAAAAAGCATTGGAATATAATGACCACTGTAATGAGACTTCCATTTGGAAATACATATCTTAGCCCACCCTGGGACTGGAAAAACGAATAGTGGGTCTAATTTTTGAGCACACCATGTGAGAAAACAGCTGACAAATTGATATTCACAGAGTAAGCAAATTATATTTTAAAAATGAATAGCTCCATAAAATCTTAGAATTGTTATGCTAAATAGTCATAGACTTAAATTTTGTTTGATGAAGCTGTAATATAACACATTTGTCATAGTTACATGACTTTAAGTTGCTAGGGCTACAAATACTGGCTCTATTGTGCATCTCCAGGTATTTTAGAAAGTTTATTTATATTATTTCAACCTCACAGCTTCTTGAAAACAAGATGTTTCTTCTTAAGTAATTTAGAGATTAGAAAATTAAGGTTCTGAGTTCACATGGCTCAGAATATTTTTAGAGCACCAAATTGCTTGATTGACCACCTCTGTTTCTTGCACTGTAAAATCATGGGTTTCATAGTAAATCTCCTCCTTCCTGGTATAAATCTCTGTTATTGTATACTTGCCTGAAAATAAAGTGACTTGGTCTGTTTATACAGACCAAGCCTTTGGAAGGCTGGCATAATATGAGGTGGTAAATGTCTGATTTGCGACAATAGACTAAGATTTTCCTAATAACTGTCCACAAGCATGCACTTCCAAAAGACAGGTGCCGGTAGTAGGTTTTATAGAATTTGGAGGGGGATGACTGCATGTGAGCCAATGAAAGGGATATTACACATATGAGTAGGAGAGCCCTTTGTCTACTCAATGCATCAGCAACTCAGGGTACTCACTGTATCAGGGGTATCTGAAAGTTACATGAACCATTTAATATTACTAGGACATATTCATATACTTCGCTCCATGTAAAGTTGTATGTGTTTCCCAAATGTGCAGTCTACCCCTGGGCACTGTATTTATGAAGTGCAAAAAGTTCCCTCAATGCCAAGAGGTCAACTTTCATGTAATAGCAATCTCTGCTTCCACTTGGCTTTGGGAAGACCTCTGGCTGGACCAATGGGGAAAGTGTGTGCAGCTGTGCTTCTTCCAAAGCTCTCATCAGCCTACATCAGCCTTGACCTTCTGGATGAAGGCTTCCACATCAGATATCCTTCAGCAAATACCCAGGGGGCTGGGATTTCATGGTTGAAGTAAACTGTAGCGATGTCATCCTTTACTACACATTTCCATCCATGGAACCTTGGATTCCCTCATTCACCCACTCATTTTTGTTCAAGGATGCAAGGACTGCTGCTGGAGCCTGACCAGTACTCTGTGATTCTCTGTCTCACTTCTCTGTTGGAATGTTGATTATTGCTCTCAGTGTTTGAAATGGAGCCAGCCCATCAATCCTGTTTTGAGACTCAATTTGCATGTTCTTTGTAAATGCCCTCAGCCATCTTTGAATGATGTTCCTCTCAGAGGTGAAATGGAGTAACATGCTTGGAAAGAAATAGTGAAATGGAGAAAATAAATGGTTTAAACAAAATATGCTGCAGTGGACAGATAAGAAAACATATGGAAAATATTCTGCCAGTCAAGTCTATAGCCTTTAAACTGAGTTCTATAGAGAAAAAGAAAAGCAGAAAAAAAAAACCACAAAGAGAAGAGCTGCCAAATATGTGTGTTACGGTGTCCAGTAAGTTGAAAGCCGTTGTTAGGGTATAATTGAAGTGTTACTGTGAGGCCGGGAGCAGAGGTACTGTTGAATGAGCACCATGGAGAGCTGGAAGCATATCCACTGCAACTTGGCAACTCCGTTTATATGCAAACAGGGAAGCTTGCTGGCCTATGTCCTGGAGTTCTGACCATGGTGGGCGGCCTCCCAAAGGGTGGAGGTGGAAGCAAACGTAAGCTCCTCCTGTGCTTCATACATAGACCTTGTCACCATTCCTGCTACACTTGCAAAGAACAGAGTGTAATTTCTCCGGTGCTGTGGTGAGGGGACACGCAGGTGGACCACTGTCACCCAGATTGGAACAATTAATCCAGACCAATGATTAGACTCGTTTTCAATGGCAAATTCATTTTCAGCAACAAAAAGTAACAAGAGCTTGGAGCAAGATTTGCATTAGTGAGAAGTGGTTGAGAGAATGTTTAGTTCTAATGAAAATGACTTTCATATCACGGGAGAGTAAACAAGAGGTAATTAAGAGGTAATGGATAAGAATGGATGCCCATGCTCATGTCTTACTCTCAGGTCTCTGAGGTGGTTGAAGAATAGATAGCTAGAGTCGCATAGTTAAATTTTGAGTTGTTTAGGAATCAAGAGGGTGTTCTGGATCTAAGAGGATATTTTTAAAATTATGAGGCAAGTTAGTATGAAAGCTGAGTTAGATATAGAACTTTAAACTCATGGAGATGGTTAGATAGTAGAATGTTAAAGTCAGGTGCCAAATACATATGGACTGGACATTGGGAATGTATGCTAAGCCATATAACTCTTATAATTGTGGCCTATTTATTTCTATTGTATTGTATTGTATTTATAGTTATAAGAAAAAGAACCATTGTTTGGACTGAAAGGGAGAGCTGCTGTGGGGAAAAAAGAAATACCTTAAACTAAAAAAAAAAAAGAAGGGAAGAGGATGGGGGGCTGAGGGGGAGGAGGGTGGAAGGGTGGGACTGGAGGGGGGAGTAGGGAGGGGATTGTGATTGAGATGTAACTTGAAGAAATAAAAAATAAATTATTAAAAAAAAGAAATGTAATAATTCAAAAAAAAAACAATGGTAATAGTCAGTAGGGACAGTTGATATTCTACTGCTTTACATGTAACTAAATTCTGACACAGATTTATGAATTTGGTAATATAGTTCACCCATTTTAAACACAATAAGTTTCCCAAGCTTTATGATAGGGTCACCATTCAAATTGATACATGATGTGGCCATATGCTTACTTCAAACCACTTTGTAATAGAGAACTCCACCTTTGCTTATGATTGAAATATTTGAATCCATTGTTTTGGCTCAAAAGTGAGATATCTCCCACAGGTTCATGTGCTTAAACAATTGGTCTCCAGCTGCTGCTGGTGGTTCAGGTAGTTACGAATCCTTTAGGAGATTGGTCTTGCCAGAGGAGATGGATTATTAGGGATGGGATGATATTTTAGAGCCTGACTTTGGTGTCTATCTGCTACTTTCTGACTCTGGCATTAATGTGACCAGCTTTGTTACACTTCTGCTGCATATCTTCTCTTCTGTGATGAACCTTCTTATTCCAATGATCCAAAATAAACCCTGTGTGCCTTAAGGTACATTTTATCAATATTTAATCACAACAACCAGAAAGTAACTAATAGACTCATAAAGTAAAAATAATGAGCTAATGGACTAGTCTGATGGCTCATTGGTAAGAACACTTGCTGTTTTTCCACAGAACATGAGTTCAGTTTCCAGTATCCAAATCATTTAGCTCATAAACCACTGTAAACCCAGCTCCAGGGGATCTGATGTCAACTTGTTATTTATATTTGTGTTCACAAACAACATAAGAAAAAATGCTGGTAGGGTACATGCATTGAATTAAGCTTATATAGGATAATGCCAGAGTTTGAGTGTTTAGAAGCAATCTGGATATCAATTTTCAGTAAGATTTTTCTATTTATAAAATAGGACACTATGATAGCTGTAGATCATCTCTTCTGATTTTATGCAAAGAACAAACTTCAAAGCTGTGAAATTTCATTTGAGTGGAATATATGAGAACTGTACTCATACTTGGCTAGACATTGCAATTTTGTAGTGGACTTTAAAAATGGACAGACACCCAGGTTCCACTTCAGAGACTGTTTTCAACTAGTACTGGGTGTGGTCTAAACATCTGATGTTTCACCAGATATCAGCAGGTGCCTAATGTTGGCATCTGCTGCAACAAATCAGTAAATAGTGCTTGCCTAGAAGGCAGCATCATTTTGAAGCCCAGACATACATGCAGGAGTCAGGCTGATATAAACATCAATATATCAGAAATGGCTCATTGCAATCAGCATGTAGTGACCACTTGTAACCTTAACTGTATTTTAACACTGATGACAGATCATATGGGATATTTCTTCCCAAATCATGAGACACATGGAAAGTCTGTAGCTTTTTACTTAGTTTAATGTCTTCATTAATAACCTTTATGAGTATTAAATGAAATACAGTTAGCAAAAACACATGGATACACAACATATAACAGTTTCTGTTTTCTCTAAGGTAAAGAAAACCCAAATTGCTTTTCATAATCTTACATTTAATTGAACACATTAAAAACATAAAGAATAGCTTAATAGAATTTCTCTCTATCCTTTCGGTGAAAAATCAAAAAGACCTTTCTAAACCTTATTTTCCCTCAGTACTGTTGGGGAAGGTCTAATGACATTGCTTCTGATAGGCTGATTTTAATGCTGAGATCTGGTTACCATCCCATCTGAGGCATTCTCTGATTGGTTGAATAAATGCTAAAGCCTGAGGTTGGGCAAAGACAGAGATAGGTGTGACTAAGGTGAGGACTTCTGAAGAAGAAAGCCTTGAGTGAAAGAAGCCTCCTGTAGCCAGAAGGAGCCTCCAGTAGATGAAGCAGGAGAAGCCTCCAAGAGAAGAAACAAAGAGCAGGAAGGAAGACACATGCCATGGATTAGAGAAAAGTACCTCATTCCACGTGACCTGGAACATTGGCATAGCATGGAGAAAAACAGCCCAGGGGATGTATGTATATTATATGGAGCTTTATTCAGAAATAGAATTAAGAGCTAGCTTAGATTAGCCAAGATTTCTCAGTTCAGGCCAAGGCTTGTTAAAATCCATGTGGTGTCTGTGTGCTCATTAATAATGACTGGTTAAGGATTAACAACCACCAACCAATTAAATACTATTAAATAATTTAATTAATTATTTCTACACAGTAACCTATCTTGCAGGACTTTGTCCACTCCTCTCAGTCATAATAATTGAAACATCCTCTGTAAAACTGACAGCCATCTTGTTGACTGTCTTAGGGCTCACATTTAATTTGATGACATGTCTGTAACATAGGACATAACTCTAGAAAACCTAAAACTGTGAATCTTTCAGTCTTTCTGTGAAGTGTCATGGCCCCTGACAAATCTAAATTCTGCTTTCCTGAAATTAGTAAGTTTTCTCTTTTGTCACTTATAATCAATCATAGCTATGTGAAGATTTTAGGTGTATGTTTGCCAAAAGTTAATGTTCCTGACAAATGATATATGAGCAATTTCTTCACCTAATGAAATCACCTACAAATGCAAGAACACACTCTCGTGATTAACTGCAAATACTTTGGCTGTATCCTTGTCTTGTTTATTTTTTCTGTTGTTATGATTTAAAAAAAAAAAAAACAACTTAAGGGAGAAAAGGTTATTTCATCTCACAATTCAAGAGCCTAGCCTGCAAAGGCAGCAAAGTCAAGACAGCAGGTCCCTGAAGCATCTGGTTGGGTTGTATCCATGATGAGGAACCACAGTGATGAAGAAGGATGAGTGAGTATTTGTGTTCACTTAGGTTTCTTCTTTTTATGCAGTTGAAGACTCCAAACCTGGAAATGATGTCACATGTTTTGTGTTTGGGTCTTTCATCCTCAATTTACTAAACATGGTCTTTTACACATATGCCTGGACGCTAAGCAATCTTCTCACAGGTGTATATGGAAGCTCTCTCCTAACTAATTCCAGATCCTGTCAAGTTGACAACTAACAGCGAGCATTACAACCTCCCCCTCGGTGGTCCAGAAACAATTGTAAAGGAATGATTTTTTTCATTGTATGTGAGTGATGTAAGACTGATCAGTAACTGGTTTGCTCTGTGTATCCTGTTTTAGGTGATAATTGAATGGGAATATAATATTTTAATGCTGTCAATAGATAAATAGTTTTAGATGATGACATATTTAATTTATTTTTAAAATAGTACTTATTAATGTAATCAAACATTTTTAACATTCATCTATTATTCACAAGCCTGTTTCTTTCCATGTTACTGTATATGCATATGTACATGAGTGTTATTTTAATCATCATAAGAAGTCATGAAATTAATGCTATTACTATCTCTGGGTTATAGATAAGGAAAGCAAAAGTATGACTAGAAATTGATGGAGATAAATTTTAAATTCCTATAGTCTGATTCCAGGAAATATGTTCTTTATCATTATATCTTATTAATTAGTGATGCCCTAACTAATGCCATGTTTCATATTTCACTTTTATTTTTGTGCAGCATTTAAATTCCGCACATGACAGTATTGATAGTCTATTAGTTCCTGTCTGTCTCAGTTGAGAGTTTCTTGCTGGGTGGGAATTCCCTTACCTTGAAGTTTATTGATAAGTAAAGCTTTCTTTCTCTCTCTCTCTCTCCCTTTGTCTCTCTCTCTTTTTTATCTTTTTAGGTTTCAGAACAGTCTGTGTAAAACCACATTCCTATGATGCAATCTGTTTCTCTTGGAACCCCAGTTCCCTTCTGAATTCTTTTCTCCTCAGCAGAAGTTTCCAAATCAAAAAGTGTCTCTCTCCAGCTCTCTCCACTTTACACTTCCTGATTTTTTTAGTACATTCTCAAAATTTGGCATTCTTATGAATGCTTTTTTTTAAACACAAAAATTGTGTTATTTTATTCTTTCAACTTGCTTTGCAACAAAGTAATTAAAATGAAACTATGATAAATATATTTACAAAAATATTTTAAAGGTTTAGATTAGTTTTTATATACTATTAAAGTTATCTTTCCCCAAAGTGAAAATTCTTTGTTTACAGTTGATTGTTACCTGGACAACATCTGCCCTGATCCACATGTGCATTTGAGGGAAATGATGTTATTCTCAGTAACCACAGATTTATGTCTTACTTCAGCTGAGATGGAAATTGCAGACTCCTTTTCAGGTATTTCTACAAACAAGGAGGGGTTTATTATAGAAATTTACACAGTAGTCAACAACTCCATTTGCATATGGAATGTACCCTAATTTCTCTTTCTTTTCTGCCTCATATATGACACTATAGAAGGGTGACACCAACTTGAATGGGGGGTGAAGCTCATATTGCACTGGATATGGGTACAAGATGACACTGCCCAGGACTACCTGAAAATCCTTTTATCCCAGAAGGCTGACTATGTGCTGGGTTCTTTGCAGATAAGGATTACTTTTATCAAATTGCCTTTTCCTGTTCATCTTAGTCCAGAGACAGCAATATTCTGCCGGGTTTATTAAAAAGAGCAACTTTGCCATCCATACCTTCACCAGTTGTATTTCCTAGCTATTGTGATTACAGCGACAATGAACATAGAAGAACAAGTATCTCTGTGGTAGAAGTCACTTGGGTATATAACCAGAAGTTGTATAGATGAATTATGTGATTCATATATCTCTATATTTCAGAGAAACATCCACACTGATTTCCACAGCAGCTGAACTGGTTTGTACTCTCTCCGGCAGTGACTAAGCAGTCCCTCTTTTCCCCCACACATGCCAGTATCTGTTGTCATTTAATTATTTGATCTTGGCCATTCTGACTGGGGTAAGATAGAATCTCCAAGCAATTTTAATTTTCATTTCTATTGATGCTGGAAATTTAAAAATATTTCTTAGCCATTTGTATTGAATTTTTTGAGAAATCTCTGCTTAATTCCATGCCCTACTTTTAAAATGGATTATTTGTTTTCTTGTTTATTTTTAAAAATATTTTTGTGTGTAGTCTAGATACTTTCCTCCATATTAATACACAGTTGGGAAAGGATCTATGCCATTCTATAGGCTGTCTCTTCATTTCAATTGTGATGTCCTTTGCTGTACAGACTTATTTATTTTCATGAGTTCTCACTTGTTGCTCTTTTATTCATTCGTTTGTTTGTTTGTTTTTATATTCCGATTATCATCCTCTCCCACTTCTCCCAGTCCCACCCTCCCACACACTTCCCTCATATTCCCCCCATCACCCAGTACCCATTCTGTTATATAAAATTGCATCAGGACTAAATGCCTCCTCTTCCAATGAGGCAAGACTAGGCAACTCTGCTAAGAAAATGGGATCCAGAGGGAGACAACAACATCCAAGTCAGAAATAGACCCCACTCCAATTGCTAGGAGATTCACTTGAGGACCAGGCTGGTGTCTAAGTCCCCTCAAACTCGTGATCCTCTTGCCTGTGCTGCACAGTTGCTTGGATTGCAGGTGTATACAACCATACCTGAAACACATTTCCTTTTTCTCAACAATTTATAGTGTTATATTGAGACATAAACATAGATTTCAATAGTGTATAAACTATATTTGAGTCTATGAGTCATAGAAAGATGTGACCCATATTAGTTAATTGTCCACACTTTCTATTTACTCATTTTTTCTTTTATTTAAATTGTAAAATTTTCATACAATATATTGTGTAATACAAGTAATATAATGGTTACAATTTCTCTTTTCCCAAATCTCTCTTTTCCTTACCAGCTCCCCTCTAATCATGATTCATACCCATTGTCTCTTTTTAGTAATCAAATATACATAAAATAAATAATAATAAAATAACATAAGATAAAACAAAAGCAAAAATTAAAATGACAAAAAAGCAGGAAAAGAGCCAAAGAAAAAACATTAGAAACACATATAGACACAAAGACACACATGTTCACAAACACAGGAATCCCTTGAAAACACAACACCAGAAGCCATAATATATACACAAAGAACAGATAATGTAAAAAACAAGGTCTTGACACAACACTGTAAGACAAAGAACTTCCAAAGATGGCATTGTGTTCATTTTGTGTTGGCCATCTCTTGCTAGGAATGGAGCCTACACTTGAAATTGGTTTGTTTCCCCAGTGAGACTTCCTTGACGAAAACTAAATTTTCATTTGCAAGTGGTTATGAGTTGGAGATAAATTTTAGGCTCGGGATGGGGACTTGTCTCCACTCCTCCTCTAGCTTCTAAGACCCGTTCTGGTGCAGATCCATGCATGCCCTGTGCATTCTGCCATGATACAGGCTATATTAATATAGCAAGACAAATATATGTTCATGGGAGAAGAAATAAGGTTTGCCAAATGTGATTGCTCTTGAGGTCAACACACACCATCTTCCACTGGCTTGAGTGTGTGAGTTAGCTACTTTTCTGAATATATAATAAAATGGAGAGATATGACTGTAATAGCCTTGGGTCTTACATATATCTAAAATGAAGAAAAATGAACTTAATAGCCTTTGGTCTTCCAATGTTAGGCTTATTGCTGTTAGAAAAACAAAAGCAAGGTGCTTTCCCTATCCTCCTATGCTACTCACACAAAATCCTTTATGGAGATATTTCTCCTCACACTGACAGTTCACTAACTCAATTCAACTTTAGTCTACTGTGATACACTTGGAAAACAGGAAGAGTGTCCTGAGAGTAAATCCTCACCTTTTGGAGGATCCATCTTCTGAAGATTCGGGTCTTTTGAAAGGAAGAACCCCTAAGGTGAAGCATTCTCTCCTTCTTGAAAGCCACTGCTTAGGAAAGTATTTCCCCAGGGTGAGCACACAGAGAATGATATGGTGGTGGTCCAAGTGAACAAGGCTACATCTAAGGAAAGCAACAGAGCTTGACACCATTGTCCCTGTGGTATTCATTTAGTAGGTGTGAAGGATACAAGACTCAGGATGCAAGCCAAGTTTTGCACAGCACCTAAGAACAGGTAATGTGTGGCCAGATTGGAGTTCCTGTAAAGAGATTCCGAAAGGCAATCTCATGAAGGTGTGAAAATAGAGCCTAATTTGCAGTGGGGGCCCTAGAATATTGGAGATGGCAGGACCACCTGCCATATACCAAGGAAAGCTACGATTATGGAATGGTTCCAACCTAAGAGAGAAGCTATGCATACTGCAGGCTGCAGGGCTGAAGGAATTGGGGTATCAAAGATTTTAGGAGCCCAGATCATTATGTGTGTGCTCCAAATGCTGGACATAGAGCTATCTGCAGGATTTGGTGTTTGCCTTGCTTGATTATGTTTTTTTTCTTAGATCTAATGATCTCTTGTTGTTCCTAGATTCTCTTCTTCTTCTTCTTCTTCTTCTTCTTCTTCTTCTTCTTCTTCTTCTTCTTCTTCTTCTTCTTCTT
>CAJQZJ010037369.1:659137-711177 GCA_907164525.1 Lophiomys imhausi | reverse complement strand
TTCTTCTTCTTCTTCTTCTTCTTCTTCTTCTTCTTCTTCTTCTTCTTTCTCCTTCTCCTTCTCCTTCTTTTTGTAATAATAGTGTTTAATGTGGGCCACTATATGTTGGAAGTATGTAGACTAAATTTTATTTTATAAGAATTCATATTTAAGATAGTTGGGGTTACAGAAATTGCTACGATAGACTGAAGTATTGTTGTGCCTGGCCCGATTATGTTGTTATAGGGAGGAATATGAGCCACTTTGGGTTGAACTCTGTAAGCAGGGCTTAATGGTCAGTCCTAGTAGGAAATTGGAAGGCAACAGTGTGGAGAGAAATATGGAGTGTGACAGCCCAGTCAAAGAAGATTCAGAGAGGAAGAATCTAGACACAATTCTTGTGATATTTTGGCAAAGAATATGACTGCTTTATGCCCATGTCCAAAAATCTGCCAGAGGCTAAACCAGAATTTTGGACTAATGTCAGCAGAAAAGATTTCAAGAAAGCCTAATGTTGGCTCTCATGTGGTTATTGGTGACAATTCTTAAGCATATCTACAGTGAAAATGAGCAAGCAAGGCAAGAGAAATACAAAATGTACAGTTTGAGGACACAGGAGAACCTACAAATGTGTATTGGAGCCAACTCTTTTGCTCAAGAAGATAAAAGTTAAAATACAGGCTCGATTCAAAACTGAATGAAGGGAGTGATGCCCTCAGAGCAAGAGAACACAGAGCTAAGCATTAAACCTGTGCAAGGTAAAGTTCATTCCGGATACTGTTTTAGAGATGAGAAGTTGATAGATGTGCTATCAAAGCTTATGCTAATGTAATTCCTGAATAGGTCCAGTTTCAGTCCAAGCAAGCAGAAGAACTTCACAGGTTCAGCCACACCATTTTAGCTTCAAACTCAAGTACATTGGAGTAAAGGAGTTGTGGAATCTTCCACATGGTTAAGGAAAGCCATGGAAGCTAGGAATGTGGCAGAAGACTCTCTGCATGGATTCCTGGTCAGGTCATTGTGTGAAGCTGTGAAAGAGAATCCTGTATTGTGTGGGAGTTCCAGAGATGCTGGGAGGCCAGAGTCATGGGATGATATCTGTCAAGGAGAGATGTATATGGGGTGTAGAACCAGCCCAAGAGAGAGAAATGAGTGACAATCAATACAACTGGAAGTAGTGGAAGAGATCCAAAGAGCCATTTAAGTCAGGATTTGGAGTTTGCCCTCCTGGGTTTCAGTTTTGCTTTGATCCAATATATCCTCACTACATCTTTCAATATGACTCCCCTCTCGTCCCCTTTGGAATGGTTATATATATTCTGTGCCATTGTATATTAGAAGTATGTGATTTTATTTTGATTGTACAGTGGGTTACAGTTAAGACATTTCCTTGAATCTCAGAAGAGCCTTTGGACTTTTAAACAGTATGGAGACTGTGAAGGACTATGGTCACTTTTGAAGTTGAACTGAACACAATTTTCATCATGATATGGGTACAAGCCTGTGGGGCCCAAAGAGGGGATTGTGATGATGTGAATGAGAATATTCTCCATAGGATCACATATTTGCATGTTTGATACCCAGTTGGTGGAACTGCTTAGGAAAGATTAGGAGGTGTGGCCTTGTTAAAGGAGTTGTGTCACTGGGGGTAGGCTTTGAGGCTTCAAAAACACATGTCAGACTCAGTCTCTCTCTCTGTGTCTTTCTGTCTCTGTGTGTGTGTGTTTGCACACATGCGCATGGAGGGGGTATGTAGGGGGGGGGGGGGTTGGGGGCGGGGGGTGGGGGAGAGGGGGGGGGGGGGGGGGGGGGGTGGAGGTTGTTTCCTGGTCTCCTGTCAGTGGATTGAGATGTATCCTCTCAGCTAACTGCTCCTGCCTACTACCACATTTCTTCCCATGATAATCATGGACTAATACTACAAAACTCTCTTTGGGAGAGAGAGAGATAGATAGAGATAGATAGATAGAGAGAGAGAGAGAGAGAGAGAGAACTGTGATGACTGATGATGTACTTATTAGAAGCTGACATGAAGACACACAATGACACAGAAATGGGAAAAGAATCCATCTAACAGTTCAGTGTAGACATGAGTGATATAAACAAAAACTAAGGAAAGTCCAGTGTTGATGGAAATACTGGATAGATTTTCTGCTAGTAACAAAGGAGGATTAGATCCCCAGATTTTGAAAGAGCATGGCACTGCTGGTACCTTCATTTCAACCTTCGAATCTCTTAAACAGTGAAGAATATGGATTTCTGTTCTTTCTAATCAACAAACATGACTAAGTTTATTACAGAGAGTTTAGGAACCAATGGGGAGGTTAGAAAACACTGGAATTCAGAGAGCCTGTACTGAAACTTAGACCACTAGGAATACTGAATTTAGCATTTCACATGTGATCTGATACATTCTTGATATCAAATCAAATACTTTCCTCTAGACAAAGTTCATTTTTTGCCTCTAATGAGAAATGTGCTTGCATATTATCAGTTTCCTAGGATTCAGAGACTTATAGGTATAGTTGAAAATTTAATGACACAGATCAGTATGGATTGCCATAAGCCCATGGTGTGGTACTTAACACAGGATACCTAGAAGTTTGTTCCTCTGGTCCTTTCTTTTTTATTTCACTATAGTTTAGAATTTAACCAGTAGTGGAAAGTGATATGTTGTTAGTTGAAGTGAACTTTTTTGAAGCATGTGACCTTCTGGTTTTAGTCTGTTATTTTGTGTCTACTGTGCTTACTGGGTTATAATATTTTTTTAATTTAGTTGAATTGCTATTATAACAATTATGGGACTAAAATGTCTTCACAGATGTGTGATGACATTCTATTTTGTTTTTTTTTTAAGGCAAACATTTTAATATTAGTAGAGATGTATGTAAAAACCAAAACCAAAAACCAAACAACACCAAAAATAAACTCAAGAACAAAAATAAGCAACAGGACAAAAAAACCTCTTTCAGGTAGAATCACTATGTGGCTCAGGCTGCCTCGAACTTTTTGTTTTTGTTTTTCTCTTTTATTTATTTATTTAATTATTTAATTATTTATCTATTTATTTATTTAATTTTATTTCTTCCAGTTACATCTCAATCACAATACCTTCCGTACTCCACCCTCCTGTCCCACCCTTCCACCCTCTTCCCCCTCAACCCCCCCATCCTCTACCTTTTTTTTGTTTTTTAGTTTAAGGTAGATCTTTTCCCCCCAACAGCTCCCCCTTTCAATCTAACAAATGATTCTTTCTCTTATAACAATAAATACAGTACAAAACAACTGAAATAAATAGGCCACAATTATGAGAGTTATATGGCTTAGCATACATTCCCAATGTTCAGTCCATATGTATTTGGCCCCTGACTTTAACATTCTACTATCTAACCATCTCCATGAGTTTAAAGTTCTCTATCTAACTCAGCTTTCATACTAACTTGCATCACAATTTTAAAAACATCTTCTTAGATCCAGAACACCCTCTTGATTCCTAAACAACTCAAAATTTTACTATGAGACTCTAGCTATCTATTCTTCAACCACCTCAAAGACCTGAGAGGGATAAATATATCTGATTATATAGGAAGTGCAGGGCCTGCAGCTTCCAAAACTAAGAAATGACAAACCAGTGGCTGCCTGGACAGTTCCCATTTTCTCTCCATACATTACAGCATCAATCTTCAGTTGTTTGTCCCCGTTTCTCTGACAGACATTGATTGTAGAGCAGGAATTATGAAGGACTTACCTACCCTGTCTTGGCAGAGCTAGGCTGTCGACTTACCTTCTTCCAAGTTTTGTCCTTTTTGGACAGCAGTCTGTCTACAGTTGAAGCAAGGGTTTCTTTTTTTTTTTTTTGCCAAGAGATAGGCTTGTCACTAATTCAACCATCTCACACTGGAGATTCTTCGATGCTCATCTTCTACTTGGAGTGGAATATGGGATGCTGTCAGGAGCTGGCATGTCTCAATATCAAAAAAAAAATCTTAATTTAAGAAAACATCTTTGAATGCCATACTCTGCAGATCTCTTGGGGTTTTTGAAGACACCTTATCTATCTCTTATGTTTAGATAAGCAAATGTTGCTGTCTCTTAACAACTTAATTTCTGGGGACGGAGCTAAATAGAGAATTCACAAAGGAGGAATCCCTAATGGCCGAGAGACACCTGAAGAAATGCTCAACATCCTTAATCATCAGAGAAATGCAACTCAAGATGACTCTGAGATTCCATCTCACACCTGTCAGAATGTCTAAGATCAAAAGCTCAAATGACAGCACATGCTGGCGAGGGTGTGGAGAAAGGGGAACCCTCCTCCATTGCTGGTGGGAGTGCAGGCTTGTGCAACCACTATGGAGGCCAGTATGGCGATATCTTAGAAATCTTGGAATAGCTTTGCCTCAGGACCCAGCCATACCACTTCTGGGTATACATCCAAATGACTCCTCACAGAATAATAAGGAAGTCTCCTCATCTATGTTCATAGCAGCCTTATTTGTAATAGCTAGAAACTGGAAACAACCCAGATGCCCCTCAACTGAAGAATGCATTAAAAAACTGTGGTACATCTATACAATGAAATATTACTCAGCTATCAGAAAAAATGAAATTATGCAATTTGCAGCCAAATGGATGGAACTAGAGAAGCTCATCCTGAGTGAGCTAACCCAGACTCAGAAGGATGCACATGGCATCTATTATCCACTTATAGTAGGATTTTAGCTATATAGTACAGGATATCTGTACTACAACCAACACACCAAAGGGAACATGGACATAGACTTTTTTTCTTTCATTTTTTGTTGTTCTTGTTAGTTTTTGTTGGTTTGTTTGTTTGTTGGTCTGTTTTTTAGTTTTCCCTCCCCAGCAATGAGACACTTTTCACTGGTGCTACTGCCTTGTAGGCCCCCAGTGTATGAAGAGGCTCTTGGCCCTCACATGACGTCTGAACTGGGGTGAGGGACTGTTATGGGGGGTCACTCCACTCCAGAGGAGCAAGATGGAAGGGTTAGGGGGTAGAGGATGGGAGGGTGGGGCTTGAAAGGGGGGAAAGAGGACAATATGATGGAGACATTCTATTTTCTAGCACGATATAAATCATATGATATCTTTCTGTCCTCCTTAGATTTCAATCCATCTTCCCACTTAGGACATCTTCATCCTGAAGACCTTTTCAGTTTGGTAATGAAGGACAGCCCTCAGATAACTTCATTTTCCTCAAGCCTTGCATGTGCCTCTCTTCTCTCTGTCCAGAATTCACTCAATCTTCAGTGGAACATTTTTATTCCTGGATTTATGAATGTCCTCAGGTCTCCTTTACTAAAATTCCATTGCATTTTACCTACTGTATTAAGCCTTTGATTATATTTTCTCCATATACCAACACACACCAGTGGAGGCAGAACTTTATGTGTACATTCCCAGTACAATGTCTTAAAATGGAACTTGATAGTCTTTAAGAGGAACACAACCCTCACTTGTCTGTACCTCTCACTGTACTCTGTTGGTATTCATCTGTGCACTTAGACATCATGTTTCTAAATCTGGAGGACTTGGGCACCTCATTATAGAGAGACTAGGAGTTTCTGCTGTCAAGAGCTTTGTTCTGTACTATATTCATCCCCTGTCTGCAATCCTCAGCTCAGCTGTGTGTGTAGGTGTGTATACATATGGATTCAGTCTTTTTATAAGTGAATCAGAAATAAACCTTGTTTTATGTGAAAAGCCAATTAAAATACTAGCACAAATTTGCATTTGTACTTTAGACATTGTAAGCATTTGTGTGTTAATGTGTGTGTGTTTGTGCATATATTTTATTAAATTATTAAAATATTACAATATATACTATCATTAAATTCTTATAATTATCTGATGAGATAATTATTGTGTTTATGAGGAAACTGAGTCCCAGAGAAGTTAAGTGATTGGATGAAACTATCTGCTTCATAAACTTGGATGCTGTTTCAGCATCATGTGAAGAATTCCTAGTCAATATAATTCACACATGTACTTGGTTCCCAGGAAAAAGGAAAACCAACTCTAAAAATGTCACAGGCATTGTGATGGAACATTTTGCTACACTCAGTAAAAGTAGGAAAATATCTAGTTAGCTTTGCAAATTGCCTGGAAGCACTTTATATGGAAATATAACATTTGGTTTATAAAGTTATCTTCACCTCTGCTCATATTTATCAATTTTTTCCTTTCCCAATTGTTATCCTCCATTTTCTCTTGCCTCTTTCTCATATGATTAAAAAGAATACACACACTGTCCTTACAGGGAACCCTCATGCACAAAAATTTTATTGTTAAAAAGAAAAAGCCTGATATTTTCAGATCCACACTTTGCTTATAAATCTCTTTATTTTTGTAAATATGCCATGCCAAACACAGAGCAGTTATTTTTATATCTGACCTGATAAAAATTATAATAGGTGATAATGACACTAAAATGTAATAGGACTCTATACAGTCTTTTATAAGATTAGAGACCAATGAACAAACTGGCATTCAAGTTGTCAGTCTTGAAGAAATCTAGTGTCCATAAAACAGAAATAAGCTGAGCTGTTCATAGCTTTTGCTTTTTGATTAATATTGATATAATTCCATATATGGAAATAAACTTCACTTAGGTACAGGTATAAGGAACAAAGTTTCACTGAATTGAAAATTTTAACTGAAACAGAAACTTCCAGAGAACCAAAGTTAACAGATGCTGTTATTCCCCAATATATAGCAGTCTAACCTCTTACACAAATGGTGTGTTGGCCTCCATGAAACTGGTGGCTGTGAGATTGAGGGGTGCTCTTCACTCAACTTCAGGAACCTTAGTCACTTACCCCAAAGGTTCTAAACAGATGTGTTACCCTAGTCTCCCATGTGTTTTTCTATGTATACATGACCCTTCTCTCTCCAACCTGTTCCCACTCTTTTTAATGTTTTTACTTATTTTTGAGAATTTTATACTCTCTATTTTGATCCTATTCTTTCTCTTACCTAATTCCTACTTTATCCTCTTCCCTACCCAACCAATTTCATGTGCTTTCTCATTCTGAAAACAAAACAAGTGGTGTGTGTGTGCATGCGTGTGCGCTCGCACACACACACACACACACACACACACACACACACACACACACACACAGAGTCAAATTTTTATTAACTGACTATTCCTGAACATGAAGACTGACCCCTGGAGTGTGGTTGTTATAACCAGTGTCACTCCATTGGAAACTGATTTTTCCCTCTCTCAGCAGGTACCAGTTGCAAATAACTTCTGGGCTGGAGGTGGGACTTTGTGTCCACTTCTTTTTGTTCTGGAATTTTTCTCTGACTTGAACTTGTATCGGCTATGTGCATGCTGTCACAGAGTCTGTGTGTTCATATGTGCATCAGTCCTATCGTATCTGGAAAATGTTCTTTCCTTGAAATTGTCCACTACCTCAGGCTTTCACCTTCTCTCTGCCTCCTCTTCTGCATGGATATGAGCCTGGAGAGGAGGGGTGTGATAAACATAACTCATTTAGGGCAGGGTACTCCAAACATCTTATCTCTACACAGTGTCCAGTTCTAAATATCTATGTTAATCTCCATCTACTGCAAGAAGAAGCTCCTTTCATGGGAGTTGAGTGATGCAGGGATGTATAGGTATAGCAATATGTCATTAGGAGTTGTTTTATTGTTACATTCATTTAGTGGGAAAATTATAGTAGGTTTTCTGCTAGTCTATTCTTAGGTGTCAGAGGAATACAAAGTAAAACTACTTTCAGATTTGATCTTTAAAAAATTATTTATTCATTTTAACATCCCATTCACAGCCCCCTCCCTCCTCTCCTCCCAATCCTACCCTCCCAACCTCTTTCCCCAATCCCTCCTCCCCTTCTCAAAGAAGGGATCCCACCACCAACCCTCCCCAGTACTTCATGTTGCACCAGAACTAACCTCAACTTCTTCCACTGAAGCCAATCAATACAGCCTAGCTAGGGGAAATGTATCTGACTACAGGCAACAGAATAGGTATCAGCAATAGTCCCTGCTTCAATTAGCAAGGGATCCACATAAAGACCAAACTGTCTCTCAGCTCCGTGAGTGTAGGGGTCCTGGGTTCAGTCCATGCATGCTCTTTGGTTAATAGTTCAGTCTCCATGAGCCCCCATGGGCCTGGGTTTGATGCCTCTTTTGGTCTTGTTATGTAGTTCTATTCCCTTCCAGTGCCTCTGTTGAGATTTAATCTTACTGCAATCAAAATGGCCAAAGTTAATAAAATGAATGAAACAGATGCTGGCAAGGATTCAGGGAAACTAAATACATATTCACTGCTGGTGGAGGGTGCACATTGGTTCATCAACTCTGGAAATAACTTGGTGTTTCTCAAAAAGCTGAAAATAGGTCTATCACAAGATTTAGCAACATTGCTCTGGAATATATAGCCAAAGGACTCTATATCTTACTACAGAGAAGGTTGCTCATCAATATTCATTGCTGCTCTACTCACAATAGTCAAAAATTGGAAACAGCCTAGATACCCATCAGCTGATGAATGGATAATGAACATGTGATACATTTAGATTAGAATATTATTCAACTTTTGGAAAAGTGAAATGATAGAAGTTACAGGAAATGGATGGGAATAGAAACAACCACCCTGAATGAGAGGAAACAGGCGGACGGAAAATTTGCAAGTTTTCTTTTATATGTAGATGATTGTTTTTATTCTTTAGATGTGTGTGTATATTTCATTTAGATTATCCACAGAGGTCAGGTAGCTACTAAGGGACCAAGAAGGAGTAGAGGATCTTCCAAGGAAGGGGAAATAGGTATAGTATTATACAGAGACACAAGTAATCATGAGTATGAAATGAAGAGGGTGATTGGAGAGCATGGTAGAGGATATATTTTCTTTGATAAGATGATCTTTTGTAACACTTGCATGAATCTCAAAATCTGTGACATGTGTTGTCATTTCTTATCCCATAACCAAGAGAAAATGATAACACAATTAACAAAATGTAACTTTGAAAAGCTTTTCTACTTTGCTTTGCATCTTTTTACAGGCAGAGTATGTTCTATAATAGGGAATAAACATGTCAAAATTCATTAAAGTATTTAATTATTTCCCAACATTTATTTATTTCAAGTTACATCTCAATCACATTCCTCTCTATCCTCCCCCTTCTGGTCCTACCCTCCTACCTTCTTCCCCCTCTCCCTCCTATTTGCTTTTTTAAAAATTTAAGGTGTATCTTTTCCCCCCCAAGAGCTTCCTCTTTTAGTCCAATAAAAGGCTGTTTTTCTTATAGCAATAAATACAATACAAAACAATAAGAAAAATTAGACAATAATTATGAAAATTATAAGGTATAACATAGGTTCCCAATATCAAGTCCAGACATATTTTTGGCTACTGATAATACTATTCTATTGTCTATCTCGATGAGTTTAAAGTTCTATACTTAAGTCAGTTCCCATCTTAACTTGCATTATCAACTTAAAAACATCTTCTTAGATCTAGAACATCCTTTTAAGTCCTAAGCAACTTAAAATATAACTGTGAGACTATAAACTATCTAGTCTTCAACCAGTCTTTTACTTTTACTCAATCTTTGGTTTAAAATTAATATTTATGATAGTTCATTAAGTTAAGAAGACATGTGCATTTCCATGTGGCAAAAAGACAAAATTAAGATATGAAATTGTGGGCTTATAAGGGCTTAATAAAGCAGCTCTCTAAGGCACAATGGGATTTGAGGGAAGTGAGTTGGATCCCTGAGAGTCAGGTGGAAAAGCAAAGATTATAGCAGGTACCCTGAATTGCCTGATGTAAGACTGAGAGCAAGAAGTGAACTTCTGAGAGTCCTGTGTGGACTGGATGAGAGGTGCTGGGTATCATCTTTTCTTAAAAACTAAAACCTATCAGGCAAGAGCAGAGATTTCTTTGGAAGGTTAAATAAAGATGTAAATTTATAAAATTATGAATAATATTTAGTTTACCCTTGTAAGCCAAACAACAAAAGTAAGAACAAAAAAAGTAGTTGATGGCATGTTCACTCTTATGGGAAGAGGAAGAAAACTGATGGCGGACAAAAGCTTTGACACCATCAACAAAAGTACCCTGTCAGATATAGAGATGAGGCACCCAAACTGATGGAGAAGCCTGACCTCAGCAGGCAGCAGCAGAGGACCCAGCATCTCAGAGTCTTTGGAAGTGTGTTTACAAGAGCTTACCTGTGATGTCTTTTATCCTTGGGCTTTCTGTGGTTTTTGTATTTATTGATGTAAGATTTAAAACATAGTCTGGCTTGAAAAGAGGAACTGTCTTGCATTCTCTGACCCAAAATAATTAGCTGTGGAGGTCAGTCGACAACTCGAGGGAAGTGGTTCTCCCCTCCACCATGGGAGCCTCTGGGACTCTATTTAGCTCATCAAACTTAGCAACAAGTACCTTCACTTGCTGAGCCTCATGTTGGCCTTTCATATTCTATTAAATATTGTTCATGATGTTCTTATTACTTTCTCATTATATTTCTGTAAACTATTTTATTTAGGATATATACATTTTGGCACTCTATAATTTAAAGTTATTTTGAGTAGTTAGTAGCAATTATGTGAATAATGAGTTTCATTATGGCATTTTCACACATACATGCAAGATATTTTGATTGAGGCATTAACCTCACTTATTTCCTCCTCCTTCCTCCCACTTGTCTCTTTCTTATCTCTTAAATCTCTTCAATTTCAAGCCATTTAAAAATGTTTCCCATATGAGAGAAAATGTGATACTTATTCTTTTGAGGATCATTTATTTTATTTGGAATGCTGATTTCTAGTTCTACCCTTTCCCAGCATAAGGCATGAATTTTTCTTAATGGCTGAATTATGTTATACTATATATGTACTATATATTGTACTCTATGTATGCAATATATTATATGTAAAGATTATATATATATGTATATACAAATCACATTTTCTTTATCCATTCCATCTTTGACAAGAACTGAGTCTGATTCCACAACTTGACTAATGTAAATAGTGTCTCAGTTCAACATGTTTGTGTAGGCATCTCAATATCAGGCTGCTTAGATTGCTCCAGGTTCACATGCCGTGTGGTAGAAATGGGTCATGTGCAATTGTATTTTGGGTTTGAGGAGGTTTTATGCTGATTTTCATGGTGGCCGGTATAATTTACATTCCTACACCTGGAGGTGCATCAATAAGTTTTTTATTTGAGATCTTCTGACTTTATTTTCTCATAAATTAGCCCTTTTATTGTAGGTTAGGGATGTTTTAAACAGTTATCTTTCAGTTCCTTTACTTTCCTGATGGCCAGTTTGAGTGTGGCAGCATAGGTAGTGTCAAGGGTTCAAGCCCTACCAGTCACCATTTACACCCAGGAACCATAGTGGCAGATGGCCCCAGTCTATCTCTTCATTTTGGTTTTGGCCAAGAAGGAGTAAGTATGTTTGACATGCTGGTTGATTTCAGTTTTTTTTTTTCTCACCATTTTCTCTTGAGAAGCATCATGGGATATTTATCTACATTTCCACCTTCTTGTGGCCGTTTGCTATGCTTTTGTGACCTACAGTGAAGAGACAATAGGCAGAGGTATAATTTTAGAGTCTCTTGACTTTTAATGTAAGCACTCTTAGCTATAAGCTGTTTGTACAGCCCCAGTTACATCTCTGTGATGACTCTGGTGAGCTGTGTTTTAATCTTCATTTGAGTGTTAGACTTTTTGTTCCCCTCACCTTTACAATGGCACACTATTCCCTCAGGTGTGCATTTTTCAGTCTTTCGGCATTCATATGCCTATGAGTTTTCTATTCAGTGATTTTCAGTCCTGTTACTCTATAATCTGACAATATAAAGACATTACTTCAAGTTTTTTAATGTTTAATATTTTGTCCATGACCTATGATATGACCTGTTTTAGAGTCCTTGGGCTGCAGAGGGGAGTGTGTATTATATAGCTGTTATATGAATGTCTTGTAAATGCCTGCCAACCTCATCTGATTTATGGCCTAGGTTATCTCTGAATTCTTTGTTGATTTTTAGTTTGGATTGCCTATCTAAAGATGAGAATGAATATAGAAATCACCCATTATTCTCATATTAGAAATATACTGGTCCTTTATGTACATATGTGTTTGTTTTATGAGTTAGGAACACCAATGTTCTGTTCATATTTAGTTACAATTCTCAAATTGATGTGATCAAAATGCTACTAAAATATAGTACATATAGAAAACAAGAATTGGAAGTCAGAAAAGAAAAGGAAGGGAAGAACAGGAGAAAGTAAGAAATCAGGAAAAACAAAGATTGCTTTAAAATTTAAAAATGCATACACAAAATTTTGTTATTGTGGGATTGACTATAAAAACAAAAATGAGTGTGTAATAGGTGTAAATATTACTAAAATATAAGAAAAAGCAAACGAGTAAATGTAAGGCAAGCAACAATAGTAAAGCAAACAAAAAAGGAAAAAAAGTGTTGTATTATCTTGAAAACTGGAAGATTGCCTTGTGTGTGGGGGAAGGGGAAGTCAAACTCAAGGATTCCTGCCCTCTTCACTTGTGCAGCTCTCTTTGCACACAAAGGGGCCTTTTCTGAGCACATTTGGCCTTGCCTCTCATTGTCGGGTGGATTTTTTCATCCTCCCACGTGACTCTCCCCTTGCTAATTTCCAGCTGGATAGGGTCTTCCAAGGACACTGAAGGGATTTGTGTTGGGGAGCAGGAGCAAGCAGGGCACCGAGATCTGAACAGGCAAAAGGCCTGTTTTTGTGTGTTCAATATCCAGTGAGCATTAATCACTCAGCTAGACAGAGGCAACTGTGTGTGCCAAGTAGTGTACTGCAGCTTCAAGTTCTTGGACTGTAGCTGTGAACCTCATGGCAAATTAATGACTTCAGAAGTTTATACATCAGTGATCTTAGGCTCCATATTTTGAGTGACTGGTCTTCTCACAGAGATTGAGAGGCATTGCCAACTCTCCATATGTATCCCACTGCCTGCGTTGAGACTCTGGCCACCTGCACTTTATAGCTTTGTCCAGCTCTCTCATATCCACAACTACTCTCCCTGGGCTGTCTCCCACACTGGGGCTGTGGCAGGCTGAATTCAGGATTTCTGGCTTAAACCTGTTTCTGTTCCCAGGCTTCAAGGGTATCTCAGATTTTGAACAGTACATTTCCTCACAATACGGTGCTTGGCCTTAGCCCCCTGATCTGCAGGAACTGCTTCCCACTCCACTAGAGAAGTCGAAATCTCAGCAACACCTGCAACTAACTATGAGACACTGTGTGTGACACCTGTGGGCTTGCCCCTGAGGGGATGGCTACCAGCCTCTTTTCATCAGGGCTGCATGGCTGTCCTTTAGTATGAGGTGTCTGTTTCCCTCACCTGGCCAGGGAACTATGTGGCTGGAGCTATTTGCTTTAACTTTTCACAGATTTGCCCCGTGGTTTCTAATAGTTTCCAGACATCTGTCTCTCTTCTCCTGGATTTCTGTGGCTTCTCTTCTCTTCTGTCTACCATAAAGGCTATTTTTTAAATCTTGACACTTGTCCTTTATGTGTAGGCAGTACCTATCGCTCTGTATTATTCAGGAGTCCTAATACTACTTCTTTTTTTTTCTTTATTTTTTATTTCTTCAAGTTACATCTCAATCGCAGTCCCCTCCCTATTCCCCCTCCAGTCCCACCCTCCCACCCTCAACACCCCATCCTCTTCCCTTTTTTTTTTCTTTTAAATTTAAGGTATATCTTATTTCCCCCTACAGTTTCCCCTTTCAGTCCAACAAATGGCTCTTTCTCTTATAATAACAAATACAATACAGTACAACATAGGTAATTAGGCCACAGTTATGAGGGTTATATGGCTTAGTGTACATTCCCAATGTCCAGTCCATATGTATTTGGCCCCTGACTTTAACATTCTACTATCTAAACATCTCCATGAGTTTAAAGTTCTATATCTGACTCAATATTCATACTAACTTGCAACACAATTTTAAAAGTACCTTCTTAGATCTATAACACTCTCTTGACTCCTAAACAACTCAAAATTTAACTATGAGACTCTAGCTATCTGTTCTTCAACCACCTCAGAGACCTGAGAGGGATAAATATATCTGATTTTATAGGAAGTACAGGACCTGCAGCTTCCCAAACTAAGAAATGACATACCTGTGGCTGCCTGGACAGTTCCCATTTTCTCTCCATACATTACAGCATCGATCTTCAGTCGTTTGGCCCCGTAATACTACTTCTTAAAGAGAATGTTTTTTCATCGTTGTAAATGTTGATTTTTTGTCATAAATTGATTACTATAGCTATGTGGGTTTATTACTGGGCCATTTATTATATTCTGTTGCTCTTCATGTTTTGTGCCAGGACCGTGTTTTTGTTTGTTGCTTGTTGTTTGTTTTTATTTAGTTGGGTTTTGTTTTTGTTTTGTTTTTGCCTATGGTTCTGTAGTAAAACTTGAAATCAGGTATTATGATACTTTTATTATTTTATTTTATTTTTCTTGGAGAATTATTTTAGATATTTGAGATCTTTGGAAAGTCTTATGAATTTCCAGATTTTTTTTCTCTTTGAAGAATATCATTATAATTTTTTATGTCAGTCTATAGACTTGTTTAAGTAATATGGAACCTAGTCATTTTCACAGTATGATTTCTTATCCACGAATTCAAGTGGTCTTTCTGCTTGCAGTGTGCTTTTCAGTCTCTGCAGTGTTTGATAATTTTCATTGTAAAATTTTTTCACTAAAATAAGTTACAGTTATTTCTAGACTCTCTCAAAATCTTGTGCTATGTGAAAAACATGTCAGTATAACTGGAACACTGAGGAAGAGAATGGCTAGAGTGGCTTCCATGATGCAGCTGTCTTACTTTTGTAAGTAAGTCCTTACCCACATTCCTGTAAGTCACCTCAACAAAACTCACTGGATCACCAAGTTGGACTTTGGTCTGTGATGGACTCTCTATCTGGAATGAATAGATGCATATATTCTGTCTTCTGCCCCAAAAATCTTATCACACAACAGTCGGCACCTCTAATTCTGAAAGGCTCTACAGAACTAATCTTTGATCCTTATATTGGGAAAGTCATATAGAGTTTCCAGTTAAACATCACTCTCAGGGTTGATGATGGTTTTGTATTTTGTGTGATCATGGAGTGCACTGATGTGTGTGAGTGTATGTATGTGTAAGAGGCTGATGTGGGGAAGATTCCCCAGATAATTTAATTAAGACCCAAGACTTTTTAGGGTGGCAAATCCAGAAAGAAATGCAAAGTTTGAATTTTGTTTTGTTTTGTCTTGAAAAAAAGTAAATTTCAAAAAACCCTTATATTTGGATGAATGATGTTACTACTTTATTAAACTGTATGTAGTTAAGAATATTATCAATTAGCCATACCTGGGCCCTCCCCAACCATTTGCCAGAAAATGCTGAGACAAATTTCTGTGGACATTTCCTAATGTCTGCTCTTGCCCCAAAGGCTAGCAGCATCAGTCACAAGATCCTCCTCTCTGCAGTGGCAGACAATCCAGTGTGCTGCTGTAAAGGGTTTCCTCATACTTTGCTCCACCTCTTGCTTGACAACGACTCTATTAACATTTTTAATGTAAATATTCCACATTAGAAACTGGGATGGTTGTCGTTATTACTTTTTTCATCTCATTTCTCCCATATCCAGCCCTCACTGCTGGGAAAAGAGCAAATTGATGCTGGAGTGACGGGAGAGAAAGAAATGAGCATAGAAGTGGTGGAGAGGTTGAAGACCAAGAGAAACCGAGTGGTTTGAGCACTATGAAGAGAGGCAGAACTGGATTCAGTAGGGTGGTGAGGAATAGCCTGATGTGAGTAGCCAGTATTGTCACCTGAGGCCATATGGAAGTCCTGACGATGGCCATGCCCAGGCATTGTAGCAGCAGGGATCTGTGTCTATGCCCACTTCTTTTTTTTTTTTTTAATAATTTATTTTTTATTTCTTCAAGTTACATCTCAATCACAATCCCCTCCCTACTCCCCCCTCCAGTCCTACCCTTCCACCCTCCTCCCCCTCAGCCCCACCATCCTCTTCCCTTCTTTTTTTTTTTTTTAGTTTAAGGTATTTATTTTTCCCCCTAACAGCTCTCCCTTTCAGTCCAAATAATGGTTCTTTTTCTTATAACTATAAATACAATACAAAACAACAGAAATAAATAGGCCACGATTATAAGAATTATATGGCTTAGCATACATTCCCAATGTCCAGTCCATATGTATTTGGCACCTGACTTTAACATTCTACTATCTAACCATCTCCATGAGTTTAAAGTTCTATATGTAACTCAGTATGCCCACTTCTTATAAGCAGTGGGTCTCTCTGGGAAAGTGTGGAAGAGAGCTGGCCCTGATGGTGTGGGTGAGGGAGAGCCAGGCTCACCCCTTGGAGCTGTCACAGACAGGAGTTCTTGCCCCATCCCTCGCCTGGACAAAGCAGGCAAGCTGTTCCTGGTGGCCTGGGTGCAGGAGAGCTGGTGGACAGACCAACTCAGCTACTACCTAGGCCCAGATCCAGGATTTTGAGTTAGCCCACCTTAACATCTACCCCATCTATTAACTGCTGGAACATGTGGTGGGGCAGATCTTGCAGAACTAAAGCTTCAGTATCTCCATGTATCATGTATCTTGAATCATATATTATGGATCATATATCATGGAGAGCCTGGGTAATAACAGAATATCCAAGAGGAGTCCTGGTGAGGACCCAGTATTGAAAGTGTGGCAGAAGCAGAGGCCTTGAGTCAGACTAATGACTCACTGCAATGAACATTTGCAAATGAAGCCATTTGGACAAAAGGGTGTATGTGTCATCATGCTATACTGCCACTTCCACTTGAGACTTTTTTGTTTTGTTTTGTTTTCTTTAGGGAGGGAAGTTCGAAGGGTGGAGGGCAGATACAGAGGGATGGGAAGAGGAGTGGGAGTGGGGTTCATGTTGTGAAATTCTCAAAGAATTCAAAAAGTTTTAAAAAATATTATCAAAACATATGAACATTGTACATTTTAGAAAGCTATGGTATGACTTTCTTATTTGGTAAATATGCAAGGCACATTTACATTGAAAAATAAATCAAGCTGTTCAAGTTAACTTGAAAAAGAAAAAGAAAATGATAAACAATATATCTATGTAATAGAAAGGAAGTTTAAGAGTCCAATTTTATTTATTTATTTATTTACTTACTTACTTTGAGATGTTTTATTTAATAGGATTAGCTGTGCAGGTGGCGCTCACTTTACACAGTGTCCACAGCCCCCCCCCCCCAGGAGTGCCTGTGGGAGGGGTATCTCGGTAAATGAAGAAAATCTTATTTTAAGGGCAGAAAAGATTCTTTCCAAGTCTCTATATTGAACCTCCTTCATAAAAGGGAGTTTTCTGTTGTAAAAGGAGTCTTCACCCCCCACAGTAACCTGCACCATTAGTATCTGTAATTGGGGCCATCTCAGCTTGCTTGGGGTTGGTAGTGGACAGTGAGTGACAGAGCGAAGCAGAGTTTAAGTAGGCATGTCACGAGGGAAGTGGGAGTGTGGGGCTTGCCTAACATGAGCAGTTTTGCTGCAGCGGTGGCGGGGTGTCTGAGAGACGTGCGGTCTTGGAGGTGCCTAGCACGGAGGGGTCTGTGTCCAGTGAGTCAGACATCTTATCACAAATGGCATCCACCAAATGCTCCAAGGCCTGCCTTATGCTGATGTTCTCCTTGGCACTGGCTTCAAAGAAGTCAAACCCAAGCTGCTCTGCAAGGAGCTTTCTCTTCTCAGTTGGGACCACCCCTTCTTCTTCCATGTCACACTTGTTTCCCACCAGAATAACCTGTGCATTGTCCCAGGAGTAGGTCTTAATCTGAGTAGCCCAGTCCTGGACAGCATTGAAGGACTCCTCATTGGTGGTGATGTCATACATCGGAATGAAGTTCATGGACCCACGGTAATAAGCTGTGGTGATGGTCCGCTACCGTTCTTGCCCGTCTGTGTCCCATATCTGCAGCTTCACAAGCTTCTCATGCGGTAGATGGTCTTCACTTTGAAGTCGATGCCCACAGTGCTGACAAAGGCTGGGGTGAAGGTGTCATCAACATAGCGGAAGAGGAAGGAGGTCTTCCCCACGCTGCTGTTGCCAATGATGAGCAGTTTGAGCATGAGTCAAAGTTTTGGTCAGAGGCATCTTTGATTCCAGTTTTACAATCAGTTACTGAAGCCATCTCGGACAAGAGCTGGCTCCCGGACAGCGCAGCTGGACTGTCGCACCTGGCCCTGGTGGTGGTGGGAGAGAGGCAGGCTGGGCGGGTCCGGTTTCCACCTCAGCTACCTAGGGCTGAGGCTCTGGCTGGAGATGAGTTGGGTTCCCCACGAGTCCAATTTTATAAAATAAAATTTACCTGAGTGCTGTAGAGATGGCTCAGTGGTTAAGAGAACTGCTTGTTCTTCCAGAGACCCTGGATTCAATTCCCTGCACTCACATGGCGTCTCACAATCGTCTCTAGCTACAATTCCACAGGATCTCTCTACTGTTCACTGTGGGAACCCATACACACAAGTCATACACTCACATGTATAGATACATACATCCATATAAAAATAAAAAATAAAAAACTTAAAAGTAAAGAATGAACATTATGTTGTGTGCTCTTTTCTAGAATCCCTTACTCTCTTTTTGGAAACTTAAATCACCCTATGTGTGCCTTAGATGCATACTCAATGACCTTGAATGCTACTTAAACTTGAATTTTCAAGAGTTACTGTCTAGTGAGATTTAGACATGATCCTCAAGATCTCTTTGTCCATGGAAGTCTGTTTGCCAACCTACTACTAGTACACAGGAAGTCACTGCGAAAGTCAACTTCTTCAACATATCTTGTGACAGCGTGCCCTCCTTTATAAGCATCGTTAACTGTTTAAAGAGCCAGGTAAATAGCAATGTTTTGTACTTTAAATAATTTATCACAAGCTTGATGTTTCCTCCTCTCCCAAATAAAAACATCGTAATTCAAAAACATTACATTTGATGAGTTAGAACACTTTCTTCACAGAATAGCAGATGTTAAGAACAAACATTACCATCAGTTTCCCATTTCTGTGTCTGTCGAGCATCTTCCTTTAAATGTAGCTATTAATTTTTCTACAGTTGTCCATCTTAAAAAAACTAACACTATGTGTGCTATGTAAATATGTATTGAAAAACAGGTATAAAGTATATTCATTTTATGACGTCATAGCCTGCATGCTTTCTGTAATTCTCACATCAGAATAATATTCTCCTAAGTGCTACATATAGTTTTATTAGCTATGTAGTAATGTTTGGCCATTTTTAAGTTAATTTACCTCATGAATCTATAAATGAGTATTTAGATGGTTCTCAAATTAGTTTAGGTAAAATATACAAATTGTATTAAAGGTAACTCCTTTCCCTGGCACACCAGAGCAGGTATGGCTGTATGTCAAACACTGTTGAATACTAGTAAACCTCTGTCAGCGCTAAGCTTTTATTACAAGCATCCATTTCAATGATTATTTTTACGTTAAATAAGCTAAAGTATTAGGGGCCAGGTGTGCTTACTTTCTAATCAACAGTTATTAGGCATTAGGGGCCAGGTGTGCTTACTTTCTAATCAACAGTTACTAGGCACTTTCTCCGTGCTTTTGGTGCCTTGAGGTAAATTCTATCAGCCAATGGCAAGCCAGACTCTTGCCATACTGTCATTGGTTATTTGGTCACTGGAAACAGTCCACAAATGCCTTGAAAAACATAGTAACCATAGCTGCTTGCTGCCAGAGCATGTTTTCTAAATGCAGTGTTCCTTTCCTGACTGCCTCAAAAAGCTTCTAAAAGAAAAAAAAACTGTAGAAATTTCTACATAGAGCAGAAGGGAACTTGTCTCCTGGAAGTACAACAGAAAGCCCCATACTGTCCGGAGATAGTCCCTCATTTTAGGAGTTATGTGTTTGGTATAAGCACAGCTTGTCATTTGCGTTAGGAACTGTTGTCATGAGTGGTTCACACACAGTCCTTTATATGCATGAGATCCCTCATGATTGGTGCAAATTCCCTTGCTATACTCCCTTTTCAGCTATATAAGGAGGGCATTTGGCTCACTGTTTAAGCTTTTAGGAAGGTGATGTTCTGGAATCAAAACATTAAGCCCACTAAAAGGCTTTTCTTTGGTTTTATGCTTCCTTTTGTTTTATATTATTTGTGGAGCAGGTTGAACTGATAGCACAAAGAACGGAGACAATGGTAAAGGCACCAATGGTGGTGGCAGCACCTCTGGCATCAGCAGTGAGTTCAGAAGTCAGCTGAATGGTTTTAAAAAGGAGCTGATGGATGGAGGGTGGAGAATGGAGGGGATGGATTCAAGTAGGGGTGTGAAGAGTTGAAGATGAAAACTGGAGGGGATGGACTCAAGTAGGGGTGTGAAGAGTTGAAGATGAAAACCTAATGATCCTAAGCATGAAAGTTTCCAGAGAGCTGACAAACCTTATACACCAAAGGCCTTAGACTGTAGGCATGAGGACTATAACACTAGCCACTGTCAAAAGCTGAGAAACTGTTGTGGAGCAGTTTTGCCACTCATTTTGGTGGTTTGAATGACATCATCTCTCATAGCCTCAGGTGTTTGAATACTGGGTCCCCATTTGGTGGTGATATTTGGGTAAGTTTGGAAGATATGGCCTCCTTGGAGGAAGTATGTAACTACATATGGATTTTGAGGCTTCAAAGGTATGTACCATTCCCAATTTGCTCTCTGATTTAGAGTTGAGGTGTGAATTCTCAGCTGTTCCTGTTGCCATGTCTGGGCTTGCTGCCATGATTCCCCAACAAGACACATTCTTATCTCCTTGAAACCAAAAGCCCAAATAAACATATTTTTTTTAAATTTAAGCTGCTTTGTTCATGGTGTTTCATCATAATAATAAGAAAGTCATAAATATACCCATTTCCTGAAAATATTTCAAAACTTATTGATTCCCCAAGTTGGATTTTGGGTGGATTTTTACTTTGATCATCATTTCTTCTCTATCTGGAGTGAGTAAAAGTTTGTATCTCCCCAAGAATATTCTCACACAACAGTGCCTCACTTTCTTGACCTCCATAACAGATTGCAATACTTTTCACATTGGTGTTAAGGGTCCTAGTGGTAGAGGCCTGGACAAACCCTGTACAACAGAGTGTGTTGCATGCTGTTGTTTGTGCTTGTGGCTGCTGTTGCTTGCCGGAGCCTCAAGTGGAGACTTACAGAACTGCCAAGCACCACACTGAAAGTTTCTTCCCACTTCCCTTCCATTCCTATCTGTGCAAAGGCAAAGGGCCCAGCCAACTGACTGGTAACAAAATCCCCAGGTCACCGAGAATTTTCTATTCTTATTATATGAAGATGTTTCAATTAACATGGGGTTTTTATGATTAAAAATGGAAAACTTATTAAAAGAGAATACTTAAACTATTGACTTTCCCTCAAAATTGGTATTAGTCTAAATCAACTGAGGAGTCTTTAATTAGTAATTGAACAAACTATTTGTCAAAATCAAAAGTCAATATCTGTAACAGATAAACATCTCCTCTATGTAGCCCTGGTGAGCTGACAACCTTGAGTTTGATGTTTAGCTAACTGACTCTTAGAGCTCTTAAATTTTTTACTGCACTTATCCTGTATCCTTTTCTATATGTCAACCAACACAGTAAAACAAAAACAAAAATCAAACAGACAAAAAAACCAAAAAAACCCAAAAAACAAAAAACCCCAAAACACAAGAACCCTGAAAGAACGAAGACATAAGGCCTCAATGTGTGCACCAACAGCATCTCTCCCTCCATGCTCGGCTTCCCTATTTGCTGACATTGTTCATTCTGTAACTGATGCTGTGGTAAAGGGGGTGGTTTACCGCCAGAAACACCCTCCAGGCTGTCCAGTTATTCTTGGTCAGAGAACTGAGTCCTCACTGGTTCTCAAAACCTTTCTTTCTAAGCTCTCTGAAGAGGCTCTGTGCTTCATACTAATGTCACCACACCAACAAAAATGAATATACCAACCAAATTGTATTTCCCATCTTTGCATAAAGAGCACGTGTAAAGCTTTTGCCTTGTGTAACTCAAAAGAAGTGTAAACAAACTTGTCATATGGCATGGGGTCTTCTGAAGGGGAGGGAGGAAATAGCAGACCCGCTACCACAGAAGTTCATATGGATAATTAAAAAGCCAGTCTTGGCCTTAAAAAGTGTTCTGCTTGTAGTTATAATTGAACTCTCATCTTGAGAAAGCCTGAAACCAATGCCAGATGATGTGCAGGGACATGAATGCACACTTATTGACCAACTCGCCTGGAAAACTGCTCAACAGCACACCAACAGAAAAGGATCTTGCAATCATTGCAAAGAGCAAAATTTATGAAATGTAGATCAAACAACATGCTGGTATTATGTTTCAGGCTTACAATGGCCAAAATTGTAATGACCAATGGGAAAGGTGTATTATTGGGTTATGAGCACAAAGGAATTGTTTCTTGGTCTTTTTTTATTTTTGTATCTCCCAACTCTGTTAGGACTGAACAATGTTGCCTTAGCAACTGAAGAAAAATATATATTGGACACATCTGTTGTTTATCCTCTATCATTTCAAAACACAATTTGGTTGTGCTGGCATGCAAAGTGATCCTTAATTTAATGAATGTACACAGTTTTCACAGATTTGCTATAAAAAGATCTATCTAAATTAGTTTCCAGGATTTCAGATTAAATGGAGAAAATAAATATCCAGTGCTAATGGAATACATTACCATCATAACTGCCTGATTAAAACTGAGATGTTTACATAATGAAATCTGATCCTGAAAGCTGCCAAATGCACTTCCTGTACACAGTAAACAATAGCAATAAACATTAGGAGATGTGCATTAGCATTAGGAAATAGCTACTTTGGATGTTTGTCAGATTTCATGTAGGGCACTTCACTGGGCCAATTAATAGATCATGATCATTCTATAGTCCATCCATTAAGCCATACGCAAATCAAGGTGCAGCTCACTTAAATGATTTGACCGTAACCAAATCTGCTCTTCCTTAATACATTAATCTTACAGGGGAAGTGAAGGAAAGCAATGGGAATTTGTCTGGATGAGCATACTGCTGCACCATCTCAGGACATGCAGGTTGAGTATTATAATCACAGCTTTGGTTATAGGAAAGAGAGAATGAAAGGCAATATAACTTTTACAAGATGTCATGACTATCAATAAGTAGGGCAAAAAAAAAAGCTAGGTACAGAAGTGCAAACCTGTATCCAAGCACTTGGGAGGCTGAGGCAGCAGGGTAGCAGTTTCAAGATGAACCTTTACTACATAACGAGTTCCAGACCAGCATGATGCACACATCTCATAAAAGCAAAAAAAAAAAAAAAAAAAAAAAGTACCAAAACAATCAAAAGTAAAAATCATTGCTTGTGGGTTTTGAAGACTGAGTCTCATGCAGGTCAGTATGGACTCAAATTTCTTAATTCAGGGATGATTCTGAACTTCTGATGTTCCCATCTGTACTTCCCAAGTAATGGAATTTGTAGGCTGAAGTAGCCAATGACAGCTACTGCTTGTGTTTTACCCTGAGAATTCTGCTCTGCTCTTCTTGTTCTATGTAGATAACTTTTTGGCATCTACTAATTTTGACAAGCTTTTTGTCTTAAATGGAGACCTAATTCATTGATTGCTGTTGATTTCTGATTCATTTTATTTTATAAACATTTTTTCTGCGCATTTTTCTTTCTGTTTCATTAATTTGACAGTTTGTTCCTTCTTGACTTCTTTTGAGTTGACTGTTAATTGATATATTTTTACCTGTATTATCTCAAAATTAAAGGCTATTTTAAGAGTGTATTTGTATGTACATGTGTTCCAGTGTGTGTGTGTGTGTGTGTGTGTGTGTATGTGTGTAAATGTGTGAGTGAGCATGTGTAAATGTGTGTGCATGTGTGTGTGTAAAGGTGCATGTGTACATATGTGTCCATACATATGAAGGTCAAAGTACAACCAACCTTAGGTATTATTCTTAAATTGTCATCGACCTAGCTTCTTGTTTGTTTGTTTTGCTTAAATACAGGATTCCAACTAGCCTGAGATTTGCCAAGTAGGCTAGACTTGTTGTCCAGTGAGACCTTTAGTTTGGCTCTCCAGAGCTTGGATTACAAACACATGTCACCACACCCAACTGTTTTAGTGAGGATGCTATGCTGGGGATCAAACTCAGATCCTCCTTCAGGCACAGCAAACACTTTATTGACTGAACCATCTCCCCAACCCCTCTTATTCTTTTAATTAAAATAAATTATAATATTTTTCTTCCTTATCAAAGTTGGATGTTTTAGTGCTATCACTTGGTTGCTAGGTATACAGTTTGTTTCTATTGTTTGATACTTCATTAGATTTTTATCAAGAGATCTTATTTCTTATTAGATCTGATTGAGTATCACTCTATATTATATGTGGGATTTATAAAATGATAAGAGCTATCTTATGGTTTATGGTCCTTGAGAAAAGGCTTCTGTTTGCTTCTACTGAAAAATAAGTTACTGGATCACCTGGTGTGTTAATTACTTTTCTGCTTCTGTGATAAAATACCATGACCCAAAGAGACTTGTAGAAGGAAGAGGTTATATGATCTATTTTTCCAGGAAAATAAGCATCCTTCATGATAGGAAGGCACTGCAGTAATCTGGACTAGTTTGCACAGTGCTTAAACTAAGCATTATATATATATTCGAACTCCCTCGAATGCTCATATACTTGATATACTTGATACCTTCTGGGTGAACAGTTTCTGAATGACTCATCCTGGCTCCCAAAGTTACTCAACAGGGGTACTCCACAGGCCTCTGATGTCCAGGGTTTACCTTCTTCTCTGAGGCATTTTCAATGTGCGCTGATTGACTATTAGTTTTCCCTCAGTCTGGTTCCAGATTATTTCTACTGTGTGTAGCTGTTCACTGTATTTTTCTGAGGGCCCTGTGACCATGTGCAGTGGTGGATGGTACAGGGAGCTGCATATATTCTGTATTGTGATGTGGGTAAGACTTGAGAATTTCCCAGTGGCTGATATCAACCTCTGTAATGGGTTTATATGGGTGGCTATAGACAGTCTGGTCTTACTTGTGTGTTTAAGACTTTGTCTGAGGGGCTGGAGAGATAGCTCAGCCGGTAAAGGCTAGGCTCACAACCAAAAATATAAGACTTTGTCTGAGGACCTGAGAAGTTTTGTGCCTTTGTGGTTATTTTATTTTGCTGAAGAAATGTTTGAAACCTGAAATGAGTTCTATTCTGACAGAACTCACATTCCTTGTAATTAGTGTACTTTCTTTTATTTTTGTTTAAAAAATATTGTCACTCTGCTTAAAAATGAAGTCTTAATTATAATAACTTTCTTGTCTTTAAGTGTTAGTATAATGATAACTCATTGATATTGACTTTCCAAGTTTTAGGATAAGGTATTTATAAATGTCAACTGATGTTACCTTCATGAATACATTTGTCAGACAGGATCAGGTCACAGGATCAGGACCTCCAGGAAACCTTTAGTACAGAAAAAGAAGACTCCATTAACGAAGCTTGAAAAACAAGCTTCAACTGGGAGATTTAATTATTTTCCATCCACTGGAACTGACAGTAAATAAAGTCAGAGCTAGTGCCATTCCCTGATGGACAGGTCACAAAGCAGTATTTTTCTCCTTGGCCTATTACTACACCTCCATTTAGCAGGACACAGTCATGAAAATTCAAATAAAAAGTGATTTTGAATGGCATCCAGTCTCAATTTCTTAAAATTTTGGGGAAATTGTAATTGTACACTAATTAAAATTTAGAAAAAAACCATATTATTATCACTTCTAAAATAATCATCATGAGAACTTAAAAATAGCTAACCCATATAAAATAATCATTGTATATTGATTCACTTTATTTTCAGCACTAATCACATGAATGGCTAAATGTAGTTTCTTTCATGGTAAAGTAGATGTATGATCAGATTTGTCAATCTAGTATTTTTTTACAGCAGAATTTAATTTGATAAATCAAAACTGTAAACAAGGTCATTATAGAAAGGTCACAATTGAAAGTAAATTTCATTATAAAAAGGAGACTAGAAATTCCTCAGGCCTGGCAGAATCAGAGACCTTGAGTTTCAGTTGAGTATACAGAGATCCTGCTGGTGCAAGGACCACGAAGAGGAGACTGATGGGAGTGATCATAGTAAACACAGCCCAAGTGATTAATGCCTGAATCACACAAAGAAACCCCAGAGAAGTAGAGTACAGAATAGTGTTTCCTAGGGGCCAGAGGAAGAATGGAAAGAAGAACTGTTATCAATGTTTTTTTCATCTACAGTAAAGGAATGTGTTTAGAGTCTGGACGAGCAGTATTCTGATGACAACGCTGCAGTGTGCATTCATAATTAAGCAGAATAGCAAATCTCACAGCAAATATTCCAAAATTGTACCAACACTTTAGAAACATCAAACTTACATTACACAGTACTGTGTGGCTGTTATTTAGTTTCATGTTCTCTAAAATTTTTAGTAATGTACACTCATGCTTTGCCTGCATGTATGTCTATGAATTAATTACATGTATTCCTGATGCCTGCAAAGAGAGTGCATTGGGTTCTTTGGAACGAGAGTGACATCAGGTTGATCAGGTTGTGAGCCACCACATGAGTTTTTGGGAATGGAACCCTAGTCTTCAGGAAGAGCAGCCAGTGCTAAACTGATGAGCTATCCGCCCAGTCCTCTAGTTTTACACTTTGATAGTTGAGTTGCTTGTAGTCAGCTATGGTTTAATGATATTAAGTGGAAAATTTCAGAAATAAAGGCTGTATAAGCTTGAAAATGTGGGATACTCTGAGTTGCTGTGGGAAACCGCACTGGTAGCTACACTATTTATTAATTGACTGTATTAGTATTGATGGAGGGGCTTGAGAATGACAGGCCCTTTTACAGGTCAATTTTGTATGACCTAAGAACAATGAGATTCTAGACCCACACAGTCATCGAACGTAGACCTTAGGCAGTGGCTCCAAGTTTGTTGTTTCCTACCAGTGAAAGTAAAAGAGGCAGACTCTTGTAGGAGGATGCGTAGTAGAATCAAAGTTTAATTTTGTAGGAGGATGCGAGGTAGAAGAAACTTTAAGTGTGATTACGGAAAAGTGAGCGGTTAAGAAGTGAGAGAAACTCCTGAGGCGTGACATGTTTCTGATATAGAAAAAGCTATTGAATTTCTTTGGTCTAGGGGTTTTATAGAACAATGGAAAAACTGTGCAAAGGCCAAGATAATCTTGCTTAAAATTGGTTAATTCTCTGTGTTCTTGTGGCCCAATCTGGTAGGGAGGCCACAGGCTCTAAGCATGTTCCTTTATCCCAAACATGGAATGATCACGTGCTGTCCATGTGCTGTTCCTTGCATGTGAGCAAATTGCAGTTGTCCTTACAAGCCCTTTCCCCTCACGGACCATTAATGACTGCATCAGTGTTACAGAACTCGTGTTCAGAGAAATGAACTTTACTTCTCATTACTTAAAAGAGTCATGATGCTGGTAACTCAGCCAGGCCGAAGGTAAACTGTAAAATGTATATTTTTAAGTGACAAACGGAACGTTGTTGAATTAACAATGAAAAAAATTCCAGGTTGAGGCTGATAGGTGCATTCTTAGTTAATATAGAAAAGATATTGCAATATAGAGTTCTGTAATATCTTTAGTTTCAGCTTCCATCAAGGGTCTCAGAACTCTTTCCTCAGGTAGTTTAGTGCACATATATTATTCTAACAAAAACTTACATGTAAAAGATAAATCTCATTGAATTATGTCCAAGACACTATTATGAAGGAACAAGTATTTTTTTTTCTACACAGGTAAATAAAAAGTCTCACAGCTCTTCCAGGTCACTGCTGTGTTAGGGTTCCAGTGGTTGTAGAACTCCAGACTTACAAATGGTAAGCCTGTCACTTCCTGGAAGGTCAGTCACATTGGTAGAACTGGATATCACAGAGGAAGAGACTGGGAGAGTCAAATGTGATGTCATCACAGGCGCATGGTATGAGCAATGCTATGACTAGTTGGCAAAGCTCTTGACAGATGTTCACTCCCTAAATATTACATCTAGTTATTTCATTTTCACTAAACATAGAATACATCATGGGAATTATCTATTCTTGCTGCCTCTGAAAATATGTTCTCAAGATAGATCTGAGCATCTTCAAATCAATTACATAATCATCAGGTTATAGAATGCATTGACTTGGTAAAAATCAAGTTAGTATTGCAATATTCCCACACAGGGATTTATTAGTAAAAGTGTCATTTCCTCGTCACCTTACCCTGGACTTGGGGCATGTGGCAGGTCAGTGCAAAAAAGTATATATATATAACCCTTTCACTTCCAGAGCTAATCTGTGAATCATAAGATCAATTCTAAATGCTGAATTTACTGGGAGTTTCTGTTGTTGTTCAGTAAAAGGTAGAAACTTTATTTTGTCATAATTCTGCTCTATATTATGTATTTTAAGTTACTAAAACACCATTAATTTATTATTCAAGGATAAGTTAAAACAATTCCTTGTATAAGGCTATGTTGAAAATCAAAGCTAGGCACATACACCACACCTCACAGTGGTCAAAATGACTACACATTTTCCCCTTTCTTTTAGGTCTAGAACAACATATGTTTTCAGTTAATAGAAACCTGATTAAGTTTCTACTTGAGGAATATTTTGATGATGCATACTTTCTGAAGTCTTCAGTTCATCAGACCTGCACAAATATGATTTCATTCCAGGCTACTTAGCAGCTGACATCGAATCCTCGCCCAGATTTATATTCTGGGTCTGTTCAAACTTGGTGGTTTCTTTTATATGAGGTGAGATTTTGGCTTTAGTCTTGTCATGACTTTGATCTTGCATTCTTCTTTTTTAAAAAAGTCCAGTCCATTTGGAATTTAAATATTTCAAAGACCCTGGATTTCTATAAATACCTTTCTTTTGATTTCAATTTCAGATTTTGAAAAATATTCAAAACATGAGGTTGAGATTTTAAACTTATTTTTTGTTCTTAAAAAATATCTTCAGATGCTTTTGTCTGTGTCTTTCCTGGTGATGGGAAGTTAGCCTCATTGAAAAATTCACTTTTCTGCTTAGATGTCTTAAAACCTGTAGAGCAATAATCAGACTAGAAATACTTGAATCACTATAGTTTTGTCAATAATTGATTTAACTGATAATGATTACTACTGAATTTCATATTTATGAGTTAGGATCTTCATAGCAGTAGACTCAGTAGGATGTACATAATATTTTACTGAATGTATATTCAGCTTGTGTATAACCATGATCTGAGACTCAATATTAGATTGGCTGGAAATTCTTCCATGTATAAACATTTAGCCTAGAAAGCTGGGGCTTTGCAGGTTACTTAGTCTGAGAATCCAGAAGCCCCAGAACAGGAGGTCAAGGATGTAGCATCAGTTAGAGGCTGAAGGAGGAACAGCCACTGGACCCACAGAGTGGGTAGTCTGTGTTCAAGGCTGAAGATCTGGCATTTGATGTACAGGAGTAGTGGCCTCAGAAAATGTACTTTCTAGGTGAGGGTGAACAAAGTCCCCCCTCACTCTGTCTATTTCTCCAAACCCTCAGCCTTTTATATGTTTCTGCCCCACATTCAGTGTGGCTTTCCTAGTCTGTATGTCTGACCCTCACGGCAGGTTTTCTGGAAGGATCTCAAAGATCAGCCATAAATGTTTAATCAGTGTTCTAGGCATCTGGCAGTGCAGTCAAGCTGATGACAAAGATTAGCTATCACATAAGGACTAGGGTTGAAATGTAAAATGTAAAATAATATAGAAATTATGAAATTAACCAAACTAGAAAGGGATATATTAAAAACATGCAATAGAGTTAAAATTATGTATTAATTGCTTGAATTCTCTCCTTGTTTAATAAACTTAAAAAAATAATCTCCTGGTCACAATATTCTTCCACAGTAATTTTAGTTTTAGTAGATGGCATTTTTAACATGCTCTGGAAAAATCTTTTACTTAGGAAACTAAAATTTGCCAAGAGAACCTAAGCCACAATAAACCCTGTCACCCTGAAGGCAACTTATAAAAATATAACATAAATGGATTTTGGGTTTCCTAGGCTGGAAAATGCCTTAGCTTTTCCCACTGTGCTTTCACTAGTTGATTTTTAATAAAGTAAACTACATCTTTCTGAATTTCCCAGATAATTTTTGCATTTCAAGTATGTGCTTGGTCGCTGACCTCTAGGAGCTCACTGAAGTATGTCAGCGTAATTCCATTCTCCTAAAGAGTATGCTTTAGGTAGTTTATCCAATCAGTGATGTTCAGCTGTGGTTAAAATGTGATCACTCTATTCTCAATTCCTGTCTCTCGACCTGTGGAATCTCTCTGCTCATAGAAAACTTAACAGACACACCAAGATAGTGACTGTAGTATTATTCTCTAAACCACACACGTCTCTCTGTGAGTTGTTGGTTCATAATTAAGGATTCATTGCTTGGATCCTAGTCACATACACCATATAAATTGTTCAAAGGCAATGCTGTGATCCTTCACAGAAAGAGCATTTATGGTCAACTCTACAAGCAACTCTTAATTCTTTTGCATTATCTCAATAAGGAAGGGTGGCAGGTCTGCATTTGATATGGATTATTATTCTTTTCTGTTGTTATTACAGGCTGCTCAAGCTTAGGTGTTTACTAAATAAAAAAAAAGTTTATTTGGCTCAAGGTCCTCAAGGCCAAGACTCTACTAACCACCATACCTCCTTGTTAAGATATGTCACACTCCAAGCCTTCATAGTACAGTCTCCATACCCCAGGTATCAGGACTCCAACCCTGGACTGTGATTATGCACTATCTCCGTGGTCCTGAATTGCATCATTGAAAACCATTTGGCTTTCCTACAGGACAACAAAAACCTGGGCATGTAAGTGAAAAATCTGAATGTCTTGAGAGATAACTTTTCAAGATCATATGTGAAAATTTCCATAAAGAGACATAGGAGACAAGATCAGAAAAGTAACTGGGGAAAAATTCTTTGATTAAGAATTTATCTTACCCAGACCCAGAAAGATACACATGGCATGTATTCACTTATAATTAGATGTTAGCCATATAGTACAGGATAACTGTCCTACAACCCACAGATCCAAAGGAACAGGAACCTAGCATAACTATCCTATGAGAAATTCACCCAACAGTAGGTCAAAACAGATGCTGAGACACACAGTCAAACATTAGGTGGAGCTCTGGGAGCCCAATATAAGAGAGGGAGGAGGAATCTGAGAGACTCAGAGGGGTCAAGATCAACACATGCAGATCAACAGAACTAACTAACCTAGACCCCTAGAGGCTTACAGAGACTGAAACATGAATCAAAAGAAAAAAAAAAAGCTTAGACTTGACCCAGAACCTCCTAAACTAATGTAAAGGTTAGGCAACTTGATCTTCATACAGATCCCTTAGCAAGTAGGAGGAGGGGTGAGGTCTCAGTCATGGACTTTGTTATCTGTTAGTGGTACAATTTACCCTAGTGGAGCTGCCATGTTGGGCCCCAGAACAAGAAGAAGCTCTTAGCCCTCATGTGATGATGAACTGAGGTGGGTTGATATGTGGAGGCCCCCCACACCAGAGCAGTAGGATAGGTGGGAGAGGAGGCAGGTGGTGGACAGTGGGACTGGGAGAGGAGGAAGGAGAGGGCTGCAACCAAGATGAACTTAAATTAATAAATAAAAGTTTTTAAAAATAATTTATATTAATTAATTTATATTAATTAAAGATTAAGATAAAGTGTGTTAATTGAACACACAATTCCACTACATGAAATAACTTTAACACTATTTACAAACTTATATTTCAGAATTCTTTCTATATATTAAGTAAATATTTCTCCTAAAATGCAGATCACCATTCACTATAAGATAGAACATTGTATATAAGATAATACACTTGCAAAAAACGATCACTTGAAGATGCCCACAAACTGAAGAGGGTAAGAACAGTAGGCTCAAAAAGACAAAGAAAAGAATTTGATAGCTATGGAAAGGGGAAGTAATGATTTTGACTGAGATACAGGGCAGCAATGGGTGAAGGTATGAACTTAATAAAACCTGCAAGTCAAGGTTACCCTGGCCACCATCCCCTCCAAGTTACATAGTATTTGTGATTCATAAACACACACACATATAATTCAAAAGGCAAACATCTATGGGAAATGACACAGACATTACATAAAGGTTAAAGGAAGTTGTCTTGAACAAGGTGCCACCAGAACCCTTGTGAAGAAAGGGAAGAGCTGACGTGAATGACTTTACCATTGGGGAGAAATGTGCAGGGTGTTATTAGCATGACCAAAGGTCCAAGACAATAAGCAGTGAAGTCCGCAGTGTGCCTCACAGGGTCAACCCTTAGCTTTTTCCTGTCTCCCTCTTCTTTAAAACCAGTGACATTGACTTCGTAATAAGATGACTGAGTTGAAAGATTAAACTTTTTCTTTTTGTTATGAGTAAGAATACTATTTATGAAGAATTCTAGCATAGAATTTAGGGTTGGGCTCTGCGTTTGGGGTGGGTTAAAAGATGTGACCTTGTTCTGGATTGGATGCCATCATGGAACAATTTTAGCATTGGGTGCCTCAGTCCATTTGCCGAAATAAAACAGAGAAGAGTGAAGTCATAATGGACAATAACTTAGCCATTATTCCTATTAGTCAAAAGTGGAAACCTAGCATTTTTAAAAATTATACAGTGATAATGCTTTGGTTTGCATATAGTGCTCTCAGAATGATGTTCTCTGATGTGGCTGTTCTGGGGGAGCTCTGTGTTCACTGGGGGAATACAGATGTAAACATTAAGATAGACAGCCACATTTTTTTTTTTTTAATGAAGAGGAATTCTAGGGACCCAGGAGATGGTTCAGTAGGTAAAAGTGCTTGGAAACTGGATGATCTGAATTCAATGTCCTGGATTTCCATAGGGGAAGGAAGAACCAACTCCTGAAAGCTGCCCACTCACTTCTACACATCTGTGTCAACTACACAAACACATCCCCAAAATAAATAAACATAATAAAACAAGAAAAGAGGTATAATAGAACACAGGTGATGTGAAGCGGGAATAAAGAACAAGGTTTGGGTGGTGTGAGGGATGGGAGAATTGGGCAGGGATAACCAACACTAACTATGTTTTTAAAAAGCCATATGGAAATCTGTTGGTGCTATTTTATAAACTTAAACACACACACACATACATATTTAATTGAAATTTCCCTACACAGGGACTGTGTTCATTTCAAAAGCCATAGGTTGCAAATAAAAACCCCAGTTTTAGCTGTTGGCTACCTTCTTCCAAGTTGTTGTTCAGGGGTGTCCCAGAGATCCCCAAAATATAAAATGTAGCCGATACTTTTGTTTGCCCATCAAAACTTTGATGGTAAGAACCTGTTGCTAAAAACAATGCATACTTTGGTCATGGGGAATGGAGAAATCAAGTTCGTGTTGACACAGAAGCTTTCTCCATGTTGGTAGCTCACATAATGCTGGAGGGTAGAACAATAATGACAGGCATAACAAGGTATGTCCATGAATGCAAAAGTGGCATGGATGTTATAGGGGCAACGTGTTATGTTCTCACTGGATTTAAGACCCACTTTACAGGAGGAAACACATTCCAGGTTCTATGGATGTGGTCTCACATGAGCTCATAGTGTCCAGCGGTAGACATACTACTGTTATTTTGCTAAATGGAGAGAGATTCAACCTGCCCTCTAAATTTACACCTCTATATCCATACCATAGATTATTATAGCTCTCAGACTTCACCAGAGAAGTATCTTTGTACAGTTGAAAGTGGTTGACACAAGAAACTCTCAACTGGTCAAGCTTCAGAGAAAAATTGTCAGTAAAACACTCACCCATAAATGGGACATCTATTTCACACATCCTCTCCCAAGGCTCAAGGACCTTCTTCAAGAAGAAGAAGTAGAAAGATTTCAATAGGCAGAGATTTGGAAGGACTTGAGCCAGTATCCTGGACCTGATATGACTCTGTACTCATGAACTCACAGCAACTGTGGTGGCTGGAAAAGGCCTGCACATGCTACAGTCAACTTCCAGCATGGCATGGACAGGGACTTATGTGCCCCCATTCTTACCTGAAGAGCTATAGAAAATTGATGGCTTCTAAGGGAGACACGGCCAGTTTTTGTTAAGAGTATGAGTCCTAAAACGTTTACCACACTCTAGTCCAATGTCCTACAACCAAGTATGTATGAACATCACACATTGAATTCAGTAGGTTATTAATGAGAACAAAAATGATTAGAGGAAGTTGGGAATGTTGAGGGTAGGTGGAAGATGTGGGAGATGTTAGTGGAAATGGTGAGGGTGAATATGATAAAATACATTGCATATATGTATGAAATACTCTAAAATTACTAAAATACTATATTAAGTTTTTAAATGAGGATAATATGTTATGATAAATAATATATATTATATTAGAAGTAAAAGTATCAGGTAGCAATTATAAAATATGAACTATCTTTTCTACCTAAAGAAATAGTGTATACAGCAAATAAAAACAGCTCAAGTATAAAGAGGAAATACAAATTAAAAAAGGGAAAATAGTTAATACTCCCTACAAGACATAGACAAGAGAAATATTCACATCTTAGTGAATTTATTTTTCAAGACTTATAAATTCTTTATTTCTAAAATACATGATAATCATTTTTAAAAGCCAAATGATTCCTTTATCACTTCACTGACCCAGGCTTGCCCCTCAAGGTCCCGGCTGCCATCTCTGGGAGGAGTTACCATCACAGAGCAAGGTGCCCTTTCTTCTCTTTGGTGACCTTTATGCTTGGTGCCTAGCACTTAGTGGCAAAACTTCTTCCTGTCATAAAGACATGAGAAACTTAATATTCCTCAAGATGAAGTCAATTAACTATGACTGATAATCACCTCAATTACAAAGTGAGGCTAGGACTGACTTTATGACAAATAGCACTGTTAAGTCCTGTCACTAGAGGACTAATTACTGTTTATCCTGAGACTATGTGGGTAATGGGTTGTGTCTATTTGCCCATATTAATAGGGGTGTTTCTTTATGTCTTGACATCTTCTTTTGTAGATTATCTCTATTATATCTCTATATTCCAGTTAAATATTTACTCAAAAATAATGCTGATATTTTCATAACCTCAGAGATGGAGGTAGAAGATCAAAACAGTCTGGCCTACATTGTAATATTTGTCTATAGGTTTATCTAGCTTTAATCATCTACTATCTACCTGTGTCTATCTCTCCATCATCTATCCTCTATCGATCTATCTATCAGTCTATCTATCTATCTATCTCTCATCTATATATCATCATCTATCCATCTGTCTATCTGAATAAATAAACTTCCTTTTTTTTCATCTTTTGGAGAAGACTTCTGGTTTGGGAGGGGAGGAGATTTTATCTCTAGTTATATTTCCAGGCCCATGATCACATTGCAGCAACAAATGTGGAGAAGTTTCATCATCACCCAGTTCCCACTTCAGCATTCCTTCAGAAAATAACACTTTGCCATCCAAAGACTATATATTTGGGTATTGATAGCCACACATTTAATTAAGACTGCAACTAGGAATATCAAATAAGGTGATGTTGTTCTTTGGTTCAGCTTTCAGGCTGAATATGAAACCTGAGAAGATCTGTTCTGTATGTGGTACATCATGGTTGCTGGGATCTTTATGGATCTTTTCAGCCCAACTGCTCTGGAGTCAGATGAGCACTGTCTCTTGCTTTGATAAAACATATTGATCAAAAGCAACTGAGAGCAAAGAATTAATTTCACATTATAGCTTTTGTTCCATCATCAAGGAAAGGCAAGAACTCAAAGCAGGAACATGGAGGCAGGAACTGAAGCAGAGACTGCAGAGGAATGCTGCTTACTCCTTATGTCTTACTCCACTTGCTTCCTTATACAATTTAGGACCACTTCCCCAGGAATGGCACAACCAAAAGTGAGCTACACTTTTCCACCTCAAATATCCATCAAGATAATGCCCCATAGACTTACCTACAGTCCAATCTTCTGTAAGTATTTTCTCAATTAAGATTCTCCCTTCATACATTATGTGTGTGTGTGTGTGTGTGTGTGTGTGAGAGTGTGTGTGTGTGTGTGTGTGTGTGTGTGTGTGTGTGTATGGGTTTGTGTCAGATTGACAAAGAACAAAACAACAACAACAACAACAACAACAACAACAACAACAACAACAATAAAAACCAAACAGCACAAATACTAACAAGCCATAAAATTGGATCAGTATCTTCCCATTTGGAATTGTATAAGGAAGGTACCAGAAGGTGGGTTTGCAGTTTAGGAATATGTTACAACAATACATGACCTTACCAATTTTCTTCTACATGACTTTGCATTAAGTAGCTGTTTTTCCCAAATTGGAGCATTCTGTTCTATAATAAGGAGAGGATACTTTTGAAATTCAGAAAGTAAACAAAGCTTATAAGTCTTAGAAAATAAATGAAACTTACAAGGGATGAGAAGCTCCTGAAATATACAAGACTCACAGGACCCTTCTGTAAGATTATAAAAGTAAAAATTGCTGAGGAGAATAAAAAAATGATTGAAAGGGGGTGTCTGCAGTGTAGAAGTAAAAAAAATAAGTATTAACCAATATTTAAATTATAGTTAATTGGTCGGCAGTATTAATCCTTAACCCACCATTATAAATGACCATACAGACACCTGATGGATTTTAACAAGCCTTAGCCAGGATTGAGAAATCTTGGCACATCTAAGCTAGCTTATTTTATTCCTGAAATAAAATACCGTATAATATACATACATTTCCTGGGCCGTTATTCTCCATGCTTTGCTGATGTTCCAGGCCACATGGAATGATCTTCTTCCATTTACCCCATCTTGTGTCCTCTCTTTCCTCCAGTCTGGCTTCTTCTTCTCATGAACCTCCCTGTTTCAAAGTCCCCATACCTTAGCTCTACCTACTTCTCTCTTTGCCCAATGTCAGGCCTCAATATTTATTCAACCAATCAGAGACAATGGTTAGCAAGCAAAGTAACAGACAACAAGCAGGTCTCTGGCTATCAGTTAATTAACTATGCAGTTAATTAACATTTAAAATATATAACAGATCACTGCATCATGCAAGTTTGCAAAGTGTTTCATACAGATTTCTTTAGTCATCATCCATACTGGGTGGGCTTTTTGGTGACGCAGATGCCTTAGTACAATATGCCTATAAGTAACCCTTCACCCATACTCCTGTAAGCATCCCTAATAAACTGACTGGTTTACTAAACTGGACTTGTATGGAATTATTTCTTCAGTTTGTCACTGATGCCTTATCGAGTGTGAACAGATGCTTGCTCATGCTTCTCCACGAAAAGTCACACAACTCACAAGTATTCTCAAAGTATTGTGGTGATAGCTATAGAGGTTGGTGGGTACAGAACTGATACAGTTATCTATACCATGCTGAATTTTGTTTAGATGAAAACCATTTGTTCTGGATATTGTGAAATATAAATAAAAACCAAGAGGCTTAGTTCTTCTTTCTGGGAATGAGAGAAGAGTTGTCCTGTGTAACAACATGACTCCTGGCACCTGCGTGGACCTGCCCACCCTGACTGTTCTGTAGTCAAATGAACACTAATATCTGTTGAGTGTCCTTCAATTCTTTTCCACAGTGAATAACAACATTATGGCCACTAACTTACTGTCTTTCCTAAATTATAAAAATTTCTTGAGGGTGTAGAAATGGCCATACTTTTCATATAAGTAGAGGAATATCAGAGAGTAAAAGTAAGTTTTGGAAAGAGCAATGCCCTAGCATCAGTCCCCCCACAGTATTCTTTGTCTCAGAAAATACTAAGTTATTCTAAGGAAAAAATTAAAGAGGAAAATTGTGTATAAAATTCATATAGCCATGTCTTACCAAGTGTTATAAGAATTACCAGAAGGGGGTTCAAAGTGGTCTTTAATAGTATGAATAAGTATAAGCTGTCACAGCTTAGCAATTGTTTCAATGTTTGCTTCTTAATTTGTGCAGTAAGGACAGTTTTTAAATTTTAATTAAAAAAGTCACTAACCTACTTAGTGCCTGCAATTCTTTACAAAAACCCATGGTTTCAAAAGTATATCCTTTTAACTCTTCAGGGTATTCATTTAATCTACACATTATCAACTTTTCATTGTGTTCCGTTTTACCTCTATTGATAAATAAATAAAGAGGCTCTACAAGTAGAGAGACACGTCTCAATATTAACAATGACTTTATGTGTTTGGAAATTTTGGAAATAAAAATTCTCTCTGCTCAGATGTATATTATAGAAAGTTTAAAAATGCACATGTCATAAAAGAAAGGTGTTTGCATGAAATTAGTCTAAACAGCTTGAAATGAGCTTACTTAGGAATATAAAATTTAATCTTTTAAATATTATATCATATAATAATCGAATATATAAAATATGTGAAATAAGGATACAATAATATTATTATAATAATCTTCTGAATTATGAAAAGATAATGGCTGTGTCTTAGAATAGATTTACATTTTCCCCAGGTTCAAATAACTGTCAATTAGAAAAAGAAAGTCAATTTTGAAGTAAAATAGTAAAAGAGCAACTGAAAACAATGGAAATCTATCTTTATGGATTGTATATAAAGAAAGAAACAAAAAGATAAGGTTGTCTCCTCTTTAATAAAGAGAAAATAGATGTGTGGGTGAAGATAAATGGGACTATAAGAAGAGGGTAATTTGTAGGGCTGGTAGGATATCTAGGTGCACATATGCAGATATGGAACTCATGAATGAAGTTTAGAGAAAAATATTTTTGACAGATGATATAAATAAATCTAAACATTAGGTAAGGTAGCAGTTATGAGAACTGGAGGGTCTCTATCAAAATGAGACTTTAGGTTTAAATACTTATACTCAAAATATAGACTGCTATTCCAAACTAAGATCAAAAGAAAAGGAAAACAAATATTTGATAATAAAATATTTGACAAATCATAAAGCAACTAGATACAGTCATCAACTACATTTGTTCCCAGCATAACTCTGCAGATGATGCTGAGTAAAGTCAAAATTCAGAACAATTGCCTTTTTGGCAGTCCTTCAAATTTGTGTGTCAAATTCCCCCAGTATGAAATATACACAGATGCATATTGTCTGTGGCTTATAACCAGCATCTCCTCCCACATCATTATTTACTCCTACATTGTCTAGAACTCGACAGCTTTTCTAGGTAGGCCCGCCACTCCTGCTTTGATATACAGAAACCTCATTGTATTGTTTATTTACCTTTTTCTTTTCTCTACAACCACCAAATCATCCTACTCATATATATGATCCCAGTGAATTTAAGATAATTATATCATCTATTTTTCTTTGTCCCAAGAAATACATATATGTTCTTATTCTATTTTCTGACACTCTGGAAAAAGAAAACATTGTTTAGGGCAAACTTGACTTATGTTCCTTAAAATTTGTAAATAGGAACAATGATGAGACATGTGTAAAAAGGGAGAGAAATGGGAGTGTAGAGTAGAGAAAGTGAAAAGGGTGATACAGTGAAGACTGAGGATATTTGAAAGAGCCATGTGGGACTATGCTATTTTATATTTTCAATGTTTATATTTTATAAAAGGCTTTGATTTGAATTATCGTACACAGGTGATAATGCTCCTCTCAGAAGCCATAGGAAGACAGGTGAAACAAACAAACACACAAACCAAAAAATTTTATGTGTAGGATACCTCCTCTCAAGTTGTTGGTCATATATGTCATAGAGACTCACTAAACAATACAGACTATTACCATTACTTTTGATTGTCCTTGAGAACTTAATGTTAAGATATCATTGGTAAAGACATCACATACATTGGTCACAAGACATGAAGAAAGGAACTTGGTGCTGAACAGAAAATTTCCTTGCTGCTGGGTATGTTTCATAGCAACAGAAGGTGCTATATTAAAAGCTGGATGTTAAAGTCTTCAATAGTCTTACCCATATGTGAAACTTGTGACTTGTAGTAATAACTGGCATTAGAAGATATGACCAGAGGTACAATAGTGGCATGAGTGTTATGGGGTAACTGACCATTGTTCTTAATATTATAAGCCCCACTCCACAGGATAAAACATGTGTCTAATAATACAAATATGGTCAGGAATCAATAATTGAGTAGCTCATATGCCCCAGTGGTAAACCTATTGCTATTATCCTGTTAAATGAATGTAGAATCAAACCACCTTCTAAATTTTTATCTGTACCTATAGTTCAGTGCAGCTTTCAGACTTCATTAGAGAACTTTGTGAAGTGGATGGTGGACAATGTAGAAATTCAGAATTGGTCAGGTTCAGAGAATAAGTCAGGTTTAGAGAATAAATGGAATGCTCAGCCAATGAGACATTCATATGCCTACCTCCCAAGGCTCAGATGCCATCATATTCCAATGAAGTAATAAAGACTGTAAGAACTAGAGGTTGGGGAAGATCATAAAGAATCAGCATCTTTCAGATAAGATAGGACTGCTGCATTAATGAGCTCATAGAACCTTTGGTTGTCTTCACAAGATCAGCTGGTCAATAATTCATCATGGAGGAAGAAGAGTTCACAAGTTCCAAATACTGAGGAGCTTTTGATAGTTGATGACTTCTGTGGATAAGAGACTCAGGTAGGTCGTAGTAGACCAACCACACTTCATTTTATGGCCCTATACCCAGAAGTATATAGGCAGCACTAATTTGACTCAATGGGTTATATAAAATAGGGAAGACATGAAGTTGGAGCTCTGTTGTGAGGCGAGCATGTATTAGGTAGGATTTAGATGAAAAGGACTGAGGGATAAATATCAAAATTCACTGTATAAAATTCTTAAAATTAAGAAAAATATTATATTAAAACACACTGATAATGTTCTTACAAAAGCCTTAGACTGTCTAACATGCCACTCCTCCGGTACCTGACACAAGAACTGCCAATGGAGCTGTTAATCAGGGGAGTCGAAGTTATAGGCATTGCCTTTGGTTGCCTCTCAGAGGTTGAAGGTAAGTGTCTATTGTTTAAGACACCCTAAACTTTGGACAAAGCACTCAAAATATTTAGGTGTGGTTTATCTTTAATACCAGCAGACATGTTAACATAGAAGGGGGAAGTCTCAGGGGTTCCCATGACGAGACAAAGAACTGCAGACAACTAATGATCTATGAGGGGGAGAATTAGTCTCTTTCAGGGATGAACATCCTAATTGGTTATCCAATCCAAAGTGGTTGACTCTGAAAACATATGCAAAAACAATAGTAAATGGATACAGTAATTTGGATTTATGTGTGTGTATGTGTGTGTGTGTAACAATAATCATTAATGAAAAAGAGGCCATCAATTTGAGAAGGAGTAATGGAAAACAACATGGGAGGGGTTGGAGGGATAAAAGGAAAGGGGGGAAGTAATGTAATTATATTTTAATTAAAATTGTTTAAATTGCATAAGAAAAAATTATTGAAGACTTTTTTTTTTTTTGCATGTGTTTTCAGGGCATGGTTTCTATGTGTAGCCCTGGTTGTCCTATCTCACTTTGTAGACTAGGCAGGCCTTGAACTCACAGAGATCTGCCTGCCTCTGCCTCCCAAGTGAAGACAATTAAAAAATATGTATTCATTTATTAATTATGTATGCAGTGTTCTGCCTGCATATATGCTTATAGGCCAGAAGAGGGCACCAGGTCTCAATGTAGATGTTTGTGAGCCTCCATGTGGTTGCTGGGAATTGAACTCAAGACCTTTGGAAGAACAGCTGATGCTCTTAACCTCTGAGCCATCTCTCCAGCCCTCGAAGACAATTTTTTAAAATGCACTCTGATTATGGTCAATTAAATATTAATTTTTATTTATTATAAAATTAGGACATTAGAAAAACTATTGAACACAAAAGAGAACGAAAATCAAGTAAGTCTTCTAGGGACAACAGCTGATAGGATCATTTCTGTGCTATCTTTGTGGAAGCTTATCTTTAGTGTCACATGGGCATGTCTGGCTTCTAACCTTTCCTTCCTGTATTGGCATTATTTCTGGGACTGTCGGAAGACAAGCATTTTAGTCATAGTTTGGTGCCTTACATGGAACATCTTACTCAATTCTTAAAATAAACTAATGTATGAATACTTATTGGCATTTTTTTTCTTCAAAGGAGGAATTGAAACTGTGAAATTTGGGAATCCATGCAGAGACAAAGATTCTTAGAAGAAGTGGCTGTAAATTTGGGCAATTTGATTCTGAAAGTATACTCTAGATGGTGCATTATATAATTACATGTTATTTAAAATCCTAAAAATTGTCTCAGAGAGAAATATGTCTCATTTTCAGCTACATTTGTGTCATGTTGGTTCTAAGGAAAACTTATATCTTTCAGATAAGGGTTGTGGTGAGGTTGGCTTGGAAGATACTTTGGACCATATTTACCCCATAGTTAGAGTAGGCCCTTTTTCCATCCATCATTTGAAAAAGCTGCAGTTTTGTTAGTCATATGTCTGCACTTTGCCTGATACAAGACAATGAGGCAATTGTGTAATTAGTAACTATATCTAGTCATATAGTATTTTTAGAATCACTATGCCCTGAATTGAGTTGTGATGTCAGTAGTATTTCCTATGGATACAACACACCAAAGAGGAAAATGAAACTTTTAGACAGTGCTGTACCAATCAAGTTGGCTGTGTCAAACATATTAATATGTTGCTTACAATTAAATCAATACAGCACACTGCTGTCCTTGAATTGGTGAACACAGGATAACCTCTTCCACTCCCTCTGGTATTACTGTTTTTAACTTTAGAAGATGAAAATATAGGATATTAAGTTACATTTGACTCTCAGGTAAATAATATTGTATTTTAAGATAAATGTATTCTAAGAACTGTGTGAAACAGGTTTATGGTAAAAAAAAAATCATTGTCTATCTGAAATTTAAAATCATTTGGGTATCCTGTGCTTTATCTGACCAACATACCTAGTGAATCCCCTTGCAAAGCTTTGGGTTTTTCTTTTTAAAAAATTGTCAGTCTCTCAATTTACCTGCAGTTTAAATTACTTATTGTAGTATTAAGGATTTTACCTACTGCCTAGAAAAAGTTCTGACCCTCTGAATTGCACCTCCATCATGTGTTTTATAACCTTATAAAAAAATGAGGCTGAGCAGACCTCCACTTTGCCCTAAGCTGCTTTCCTAATACCTCAAATAACCACCTGGGAGGTACAATATGATTTTATTTACTAACAACCCAGTTACACCTTTCAGAATGCTCAATAATATTGGAAATACAATATTTAAGAAGACAGTGTTAAGGATCACACTCTATCTATCTTTCATGTACTGTTGTATCCTGCTGAATGTCGAAGCTGGCAGTGTAGTAATGATGCTGAGTATGCACGTAGCATTGTGCACTGATGTTTTTAAAAGCCTATTTTCATTTATCTTTAATGTTTCACTCCTTCTCTTACTTTTAACCATAATATCCTTACCTGAAAATTCACTCTAAAGTTTTGATTATATTCAACATTTTCAGCCAAGAATCCACCGTAGTGGGACTGTATTTCATATAGTGAAATCTCAGAAAGTATACAGAACCAGCTATGGTTTAAGGAACTTTGGTTCATGTCCTCCTTTCTGGAACCCAGTTGTTGTGTTGTAGGAAGCTGAAAACCCTCAGTAATGTAATGTGATCTTTATGGCGACAATCCCACAGCCAGGACAGGAATGTGATGAGGCAAGCATGGCACACATCCTATCAAGCCCTTTGTTCTAACCCTAAATCTATATGATGGAAACATAGCAAGAACATTAAGAATGAGTCCAGACAGTCTGTGGCATTGCAATAACATGTTACTGTTTTGAAATAATTTTCTGTTTTTGATGTATTTGTCAAATTTGGGTGGCCTTCGCTGTGTGGATGTACTTATGGGAGTCCTACTCTTCCCATTGGTCTACGTGTGTTTCTCTGTTGGCAAGTACTATGCTGCATTTGTCATTATAGCTTTATAGAATAAGTTAAAGCCAAGTATTGTGACAACCCCAGTGTGACCATTCTGTTAAAGGCTCTTTTGGTAATTTAGATCTCTTCTGTTTCCACATGAAGTTTTGAGTTGATATTTTTAGTTGTGCGATCAATGTCATTGGGATCTTGAAGATGACTGCATTGAATTTATAGAATGTTTTTGGTAATATAGACATTTTCACAATATTAATTCTACCAATCTGGAAGTATGGAAAGCCTTTCCATCATCTAGAATCTTCTTTAATTTCTTTTTCCAGTGTCATAAAGTTTTCACTGTGGCAGTGCACAAAACTAAATTCATGGTGCATTGAAGACGTTAATTTAAACCCCAAACCATGCAAATGCTAGAAGGAAACAGGAAGTACACTTCAAGATATAAGAATATACAAGAGGTTTCTGAATAAGAGCTCACTAACACAGGAACATGAAGGTACATTAAATTAAATGATTCTGCACAGGAAAAGCAATTATCAAACAAAGAGTGAAGAGAATGGGAGAAAAATCTTTGCTAGTTGTGTTTAAGAGAGTGGGTTAAATAAACCTAGACTATATGAAGAACTGCAAAAATTAAACACCCAAACCTCCCATGTCTATCAGTCAATAAACAGGCTAAGGAAATAGAGTGTTTTCAACAAGAGAAACACAAATGGCTTTGAAAGTTCATAAGAAGTGTTCAGAATACTTAGTCATTTGGGAAATGAAAATCAAAACTATGTTGAGATTCTATCTTACCCTAGTCAGAAGGGCTATCATTAAGAAGGAAAAAAAAAAAAAAGAAGGAGATGACAACGAATACTGGCTGAGATGTAGGAAAGAGGAATCCTTATTCATCGCTGAAGGGAACGCAACCTTCTACAGTCATTGTGTAATGCAGGATGTTTTCTCAAAAAGCTAAAAATAGATGACCGAATGAGCTCACCTGTTCATATACTCAATGGCCTTTGTGGTCTGCCACAGAGAAACTTGCTCATCCACATTTACAGTTCACAGTAGCAAACAAATGGAACAAGCTTAGATATACACCAACAAAAGAATAATGGAAATGTGGTACACATACAGAGTGGAGTTTTATTTGGCTACAAGGAAAATGAAATCATGAAATTTGTATTAAATGGATAGATCTGGAAAATGCTATAGTAAGAATGATAGCTCAAACTCACAAAGACAAAACTCATATGTCTCTCATATGCAGATCCTAGACAACAGCGTTTATGTGGCTGTAGACAAGTCAGGGCGAGTGTTGCAATAGGCTATGGAACTAGAAAGAAGATGACAAGAGGAGAAGAGGAGGCATTGAGCACATGAGACCTGAAAGTGGAAGATGGTTGAAGGGTGTGTAGAGGGTTACAATGCGGGTAGTCAAGGGAATTGGAGAGAAGAGCATGGTTGTTCAGAGAATAATTGAAATAAAAATTTGCTTTAAAATGTCATAATGAAGCCTAATACTGTGTATGCTAATTTAAGAATTAATTAAATAAAATTATTTGTTATTCTTTACTATTCTCCAGAAATAACTGTAATACACTAGTAACAATAAAGAGGAAAACAACAAACAAAATGAAGAAAGACATGTGCAGTATTTTAGATCTAAAAGTCATGTTTGACTCAACATTTGAATATCCTGCATTGATAGTATTATGTGTGGATTCAAGTAAAACAACCATGAAGGGACTTTTGGACAATTTTAGGAATTAAAATACATTCATGGAACATTAGAACACTCGTTAGGAATTAATGCTCTATCTGATCACATGCCATCTTCATCCATATAAGATATGCTTTCTGCTTATTATACACCATCCACATCCTATGTCTGCTGCCCCCTTCTTTACATGTTCTCTTCCTGCATTCATGAGAATAGATTTTGTTTTGTTTTTTTTACTTCTAATGAGTTCCACTGAGTTTCACTAGGATTACCACCTAGGTTTAAATTCAGTCAGTGGTGCCTGAAAGACCCTTCAGTGTGTATACAGCTGAAGACAGAGGTTTTCCCACCCCCAGAATTCATTGCTGTTCTATTGACAATAACTAGGAAGTGGAACTCGTCCAGATATCCATCAACTGATGAATAGATAATGAAACTGTGGTACATTTTTATAATGGGATTTTATTAATTTCTAAATAGACAGATAGATAGGTAGGTAGATTTGCAGGTAAATAAATGGAACTAGAAAAAAAATTGAATGAGATACCCAGGCTAAATTTTATAAATGGTGTCTAATGCTGTCATAAGTGAATCCTAGCTTTAATTCTTTAGATATATGAGTTTAACTTGAATACCCACCTGTATACCTTCAGGACTAAGGAAATCAGTGTGCTCCACATAAAACATAAAATGTGAATGAAAACCTACATATCTTCCTGATATTAGTATCTGCCCCTCCTGCCTTTGAAAAATAACTTTTGATACCATTGTTGTGCTGAATTGTTGCGTTTTATTTGATCAAAAGTCTTTTAGGGGTTGCTAGAGATATTAAGACAGACTATATATAAAATACATTTTGGAAAACCAGCTTATCTTCAACCTTGTTTTGTAAATCACGGCAGCTGTCTACAAAAATTTCAAAAAACGTAATCACATGATGGTTACTACCTAACTTCTAGCTAGGTTTCAGTAACTGTTTTTTTTTTTCCCCTTCAATAACCTTAGATACAAGAATTTTGTATAGGGATCAGATTAGCACTCTCCTTTCACAAGAGTTATCGCCAATAAGGAGAATGATCATTATATTAAATATGTTAAAATGGTCCCAAAGTACAAATTTTAGAGACCTATAAAACATTTTTTGAGTCTTTCATTTTCAATTGCGATTACATTAGATTAATAAAAGATGGCACACATTTTTCCTAAGGAAAGATGTTTTATAATCCTGGAGGGAGCTCGAGATTCTCCAAATTAAGTACATCCCTTTTAAATCACAAATTTCAGGTATTAGAATCTTAAAATATGCAATGACAAATGGTTTCCAATTGAGGTGGACAACTTTATAATTCTGTAAAATTCTCATAGTGTTCCTGATGTGAATTGAAGCTTGGCTAACAGCTCTATCTTTCTAAAATGTTCTACTAAGTAGTTAGTCTTCTGAATATGGAAAATATGAAATAAACCATTGACCTATATTTTGAGACTTTACCTTAGCTTTCTTGACAGGAGCCTTGATTCCTGAGTCTTTCCAATAAGATGGTAATGAGGTTATAAGAAGAAACCTGATGTGATGCCAAGAGAATAAAGGCAGCTCTATCAGTGTTTGCAAATCAGTTATCAAATATCATAGTGACATTTAACATTAACATCAATGAAATGATTGGTGAGATTTTCTTTCTTCTTGTTAGTCCATTGAAGTAGACATACTTATTATTCTTATTGTTTAAAAGTGTTCCTTTTCAATCATATTGAGGAGTTGGTGGAAATACTTCTGAAGGATAGAGGAGCAAAAGGAATATGCTATAATATGAAGAATGAATTAAGTTTTCAAACCCTATGGGAAGAAAGGTACCTTTGTGTATATGAGATAGAATTTTGTATTCTGTGGATCCATTTTGAACTGTTAAAGAAGAGGATCACAAAAGACTATAACTTAGAGGCTATAAATGTGCTCAAGACAGAAATAAATTTAGTAAAAGAATAGTAAGTTTTCAGTGAAGGGTGGGGTATTATTTTGCAAAAACTAATATCTTAATAAAATAAAAACTCTAGATTATGCTGTACAATCTGAACGCTGGTCATGAGTTTCCTGTGATCTTGAACTCTAATTTACCTTTTGTCTTTGATAAAACAGTACCAGAAACAGAAAGTATGGGACTGGCTTCTGGTGTGGTGGCTGTACCAGCTTCCTCTGGCTCCTATGTGATGAGAACACTATAGTATTGTCACCTGGACAACTGTGACTCAGAGTTGAGATACTTAGACTTCAGTTTGTGATAACTAGAACTCCTCACCTGTAAGTCCTACTTATCTTTGCTGCTGTGTTTCTCAGCTCTTGTTCAGCCTAGCTGGTCCATCTCAACAAGAGCTAGCAGTCAGGAGAGTCACCTCTGAAGACTGCAGCACACCTGGGAAAAGGTGAAATTGTGGGAAAGAGTTTAGACTTTTCAATTTTATTATGAGAATTGATATTCTTTGTACCTAGAGAAGATCCAACAATCTTTAATTTTACTCATTTTGTTTTTATTCATATAAACTTCCTTAGTTTTGAAAATTATTTTCACATATAATGGTACTAAGCTCATTCATTACTTCTACTATTTTTATGTAAATTACTTGGGATTTTTAGGTACATAACAGATCATGTAAATCATACTGCCTTGTTATCTTTAGAGATTTCTTTTACTCTTTCCAATTTATATTATCTTTCTTAATTGCCTAAGTTCCTGAGTAATTCTGATGCATATGCTTAGAGGACTGGATTTGCAGAAACTGAATTTTAAAACTGAGGCAACATTCTAGATGCTGACAAACACAGGGCACCCAAGCCTCTGAAGTTTATATTCAAGTCTTATTGAACTGTGTGTGTCCACTTAATCAGTCCCTGAAAAATATGCTTTACTGCTCTAGAAACTTCATCTGTGGCATTTTAGAGAATTAAAAAGAAGATATGAATTTTAAAATAGGAACAACTTATACATCTACAGTACAAACTTAATGTTTCCTCAACCTGATGAACAACAATAGTAATGGGAAGATACTTGCTTTTGGGGGGGGGGCATCAAGTTGATTTCTTAATAGTTTAGTGACCTGCAGAGAATAAGAGACTCTTCCTGATTTCAATTTCACTGATTTGAAAACAAGACACTTAATAGTGATGCTATCTCAAAAATTCCTTACTAATCTCTTACACATTGTGAGTGTCAACTCCTAAATATCAGACATATGCACCCTCTCTGCATCCTAGTATCCTGTGTTTGAAACCTTTTTCAAATCAAAATGCTAATGCCTATGGTTACTGTTACTCTGGAGGCTGAGCCAGGGGAATTACTTGAGCTCAGACATTCCAGGTTATCCTGGACAACATAGGGGAACACCATCTAAAAATACACTTAAAAGATTGGTTTTACACTCTTCCTTTGTAGTCCACACTTAAGCTCTTTTAAATTCCAGATGTTAAAAATAGGGACTTAACACGTTAAAAAAAAACCTCAGACTCTTGAATTTTACTTATGCCATTAATCGTATCCATTCATGAAGGGACAGTGTATATTTTAGAAGCTAATTTCAGAGCATGAAACCAATGTTATTTTGCAGCCACAAAGTTTTCTGTAGCCACTGATGTTTTAAGTGGTAAGTACAACAGAGATAATATGGAGTCTTTGGCAGAAATACATCTCTTTCCACTCATTTTTAATATGCACAATAAAAAGTAAATTAGGTCAACACATATTCTCAGCTTCTCTAAACACACTGGAGACTAATAAAATTAACAGAACAGCCATTTCTGTTTAGTTTGTCCTGAAGAGATTTTTACCAAGTGCAAGACATTTCAAATGTGCTCAGCAAGAGGAACTAGAGTTCAACAGATTCACTTTGGGGAATTACATTCTTTTGAGCTCAGATAATGTGACTATTACTTATAAATAAGGGTCATTATGACTCAGGAGAGACTTAGATGGTCTGCTGGTTCTGACTTCGTCACATGATGCCTCAAGATGAAGTACAAAGGCCAATACACCAGCTGCCTTCAGGTTCTTTCTCTTGGAACTCTCCTTTAGGCTCTGTCAAAAGACATTAAGGAAATGGGTGCGCTCACCCTGAACTTGACCAAAAATTGAACTTGCATACTGGGTAGAAATTTAAGCAAGACAGAAGGAAAGTCTGCAAGAGGCAAAGTCAGGAACAGGCAGAGTGTGCTTCTGTAGGGGCAGACCCAGACCGTTGAGAGGCTGGGCTGGTGACTCACTTTCGTCTACTCACCTTTGGCTGGTCTCCTCCCACCCTGTTCTGTGTTTCAGTCATGGCTTTTGATCAGATGGTGGTTATCTTCTCCAAGTTTCTCTTCTGGGACCCACTGGCACATAGCTGTATTAGCTCAAACAGGAAGCACAGCCAAGAGAGTAGGGGCAGAAGGTGGAAGATTCTAGAGCTGAATAACTGGTTTGAGAGCCTAAAATGTATACAATAGTTTCATATTCTCAAGAAGAAAATTACAAAAGTATATATAGAAAACTGACATAGAGGGGAATGTTAATTTAGGAGAAAATAAATTACTGTATATTAACATATTAAACATTGGCATTTAGAACCAACATCTCAAAGCAAGATAAATAGCATGTGAATTTCATCAATTGACTGATGTGTCTCGTAACATTTTCCTTTCCCATCAACTACATGCTCTGTAGTCATATATTAATAGGACAATAATTTTATTTTATAGCATTTTATCTAAAATAGTACAACAATGTTCTTCCTTCTAGACTGGTTTGTCAAAAATTAGTTTTTTGGTTTTGGGGGGGTTTGCTTTTGTTTTTGTTTGTTTTATTGTTTGTGGTTCTGATGTATAAAACATGGCTGCACACATAAACAGCTCAGCTGTCATGCTGCAGTGCACTTCTCTGAAGAAATAGAGTCATTTGTATTCCCCTTTGAAGGATTTTTCTCAAAGTTGTATTGCATGTGACAGTTTTAATATTTTACAGACTGTATTCCTGAAAGAGACTCCTGCTATAATTTTTATTTATATTTTTATTTTAAGTGTATGGATGTTTTGTTTGTATGTAAGTCTGGTATCAGTTTTGTGTATGGTGCCTGTGGAGGCCAGCAGAGAGGTATCAGATCTCCTGGAACTGGAGGAACAGATGTTTGTGAGTTGCCATGTGGGTGCTGAGAATTAAAAGCAGATCCTCTGGAAGAGAAGTCAGTGCTCTTAACTGTTGTGTCATCTCTTCAGTCTGGAAACTTTTGTTTTATTTTGACAGTAATAGTCTAATTATACCCTAATATTTCACATGATGATTCTTCAGTCCCACCACATGTTCAAGGCACACTCTGTCTAGTTCCCATCAGAACAGGCACTTTAGTTAATTGCATCATTACTGCAACAAAATAAAACCACCATAGGATTTTATGTTCATTCATAAGAAAGGATGTATTTTGGCTTACAGTTTAAAGCTGCAGTCCATTATGATAGGGAGGTCTTTGTGGCAGGAGCTTCAGGCAGCTGGTCACATTGCACTCACAGTTGTGAAGCAGAGAGAGATAAACTTACACTCATGTTCAGATAGGATTTTCCTTTTATGAAGTGTAGGACAAGAACAAGGAATGGAGCTAACCCCACACTCAGGCTCTTATTCCCAACTCAAATGACCTAAACTAGAAAACCCCTCACAGGCTTGTCTCTTAGGTAATTGATTGTAGACCCTGACAAATTGACAATAAGTGTTAACCATCACACCATGTAAATCAGCATACTGGACAATGGAATGTTTCTAGAGGCCAGTTACATACCAGGATGGCCAAGGATGGATGCCTATGGAAGGGACTATGTGAGTGAGCTACATTCTGTAGCCTCACTTCTATTTTTCCTTAGATGAATATGAATTCTGTCAGCCACTGTCATGCCAGCTGGCACAAGGAAAATGTGGTACCAGGAAACTTGAAGTGGAAACATACCACGATCTTATCCAACTGTAGTTAATATAGTCTATTAAATTTATTTTTCTTAAGAACTTTAAAACGTAGGACTGGGCCTGGAGAAAGAGCTCATCAGGTAAAGGTGTTTGTCACAAAAACCTGGCAGCCTGACTTATATCTCAATAACCCATGTGAGGTGGAAAGAGAGAATCAACTTCAAAGAGTTGCTCCCTGACTTTCACATGCATTTTATGGATGCATAGTCACACACACACACACACACACACACACACACACACACACACACACACACACA
>CAJQZJ010037369.1:640359-659127 GCA_907164525.1 Lophiomys imhausi | reverse complement strand
ACACACACACACACACACACACACACACACACACACACACACACACAAAACCCTAGACCATGCAACAATTTAATTAAGGTCAGGCTCAGGAGCCTTGAAGATTTTCAGTTGCTTCACTGTGGATAGGTGTTTCTTCATTGCTTGTTTTGGCATCTCTGACTGTGTTCCCATTTCTGCCAGGTTCTGACTCCTTCAACAAACTATGGTTCCTGTTCTCCAGGGCCACCTCTATCCTGATATCCTGTGGGTAGCTCCTACCCTGAATTTCTGCACCAACTGTAGACAGGGTTCCAGAGGTTCCAGGTCTTTGAACTCATTATTTGTATTAGTCCTTTTTAGCTAGTAGATGTGGCTTTTGCTTTCCTGACTCCGCTGATAATAATAACTTCTCTAAGTCTTTGATTCAAGGAAGGAGGAATAAACAACAGTTTTCAGGCATAGCAGAAGCTACTGATCAGACTGAAAGAGCTGCTACTGAGAAGTTAAGAGACAGAGAGCAGAGCCTGTGAAAGAAAACTTGATATTTGAGCACTGACTTGTATTTATCCTCATGTTTCTCTGTCTCCCTTTGATCTTGCAGGTCAGCAAGCTGGTGAGAAGGCCTGCAAACCCACCCCCTTGGTACAGGAAGAAAGTCAGACCATGAGTCTGAGAAGGTTCTTTCAGAGTGCAAATCAAAAACTCTTTCATGCTTATACCAGTATTATCTTTATTTAAATCATGGCTTTTCATGGACATCATCAAAGATGTATTTATTAACCTTTAGTAACATAAGTATGTCATTTCATAAGAAACTGTGAGCACATCTGTTGTTGAGCTGATCTTCATAAAGTTGTCTGGGGAACTGACTTTTGCCTGACAAATTGAGATGTTTCTGGCATTCAGATACAAAGTATTTTCTCAGGAAGTTAAGACTACTATAATGCCAAACCAGTAATGACAATCCCATTTTTAATCACAGATAGAAAAGCCAAAGGATACCATTGCTGAAGCTTAGGGGATATATAAATAATGCTTAGGGGATTTTGATTTATATTAATGAAGCTTTTTGGAAATTTCAAGTGTAGTACAGAGTTACTTGGCTGTTTCTTATTTCTCATTGAATCAGAAGGTATATTCTCATCTTCCAAAAGGGGGAGCTTCATTGTCATGAATTTTAAAAATGGATATATGTATCTTGGAAAGGAATGCTCCTAAACACCAGAAACTATTTCAGGGTGAATTTGTCCAAGAAATAGAATATGAGACTCTGTGGTGGTTTGAATAGGTGTGTTCCCCATAGATTCATGTGTTTGAATGCTTGACCATAGGGAGTGGCACTATTAAGAGGTGTGGCCTTATTGGAGGAGGTGTGGCCTTGTTACAGGAAGTGTGTCACTGTGGAAGTGGGGCTTTGAGGTCTCATATATGCCCGAGCTATGCTCAGTGTGGCACACAGTCTCCTGCTGCCTGCAGATCAAGATGTAGAACTCTCAGCTCCTTCTCCAGCACCATGTCTGCCTACATGCTGTCATGCTTCCCACCATGATGATAATGGACTAAACCTCTGAAACCTTAAGCCAGCCCCAATTAAATGTTTTCCTTTATGAGAATTGCCTTAGTCATGAAGTCTTTTCCCAGCAATAAAACCCGAAGTAAGACAGGCTCTCCTCAGAAATAAATAGTTCACTGCTAATGGACATGAGAGGTTTCTCTCATGGGAAATGTTTCCCTAAGAGGGAAATACTTTCTTTGCAGATGTTCCCCATCTTGCTGACATTAAATGCCATCTGACACTCACTTTATTTTTTCAGCTACCTAGTAAAATATACCCAACTATTTTTTTTCCTTCTTCTTCAAAATAATAGAACTTAGTCGTAGCTTCTCCTTATCCTTATTCTCACACACTGTGCTGATTAGGAATCTGAATGGCTCTTTTCTTAATTTATTTTTTTTATTTCTTCAAGTTACATCTCAATTGCAATTCCCTCCCTACTCTCCCCTCAAGTCCCACCCTCCCACCTTCTTCCCCTTCAATGCCCCCATCCCCTTCCTTTTTTTTAAGTTTAAGGCATATCTTTTCCCCCCAACAGCTCCCCCTTTCAGTCCAACAAATGACTCTTTCTCTTATAACAATAAATACGATACAAAACAACAAAAATAATTAGGCCACAATCATGAGAGTTATAGGGCTTAGAAAACATTTCCAATGAACTGTCCAGGCAGCCACTGGTATGTCATATCTTAGTTTTGGAAGCTGCTGGCCCTGCACTTCCTGTATAATTGGATATATTTATCACTCTCAGGACTCTGAGGTGGTTGAAGAATACATAGCCAGAGTCTCATAGTTAAATTTTGAATTGTTTAGTAATCAAGAGGGTGTTCTGTTTCTAAGAAGATGTTTTTAAAATTGTGATGCAAGTTAGGATGAAAGCTGATTGGATATAGAACTTTAAACTCATGGAGATGGTTAGATAGCAGAAGGTTAAAGTCAGGTGCCAAATACTTATGGACTGAATAGCTTTTTAAAGAGCCAAGAAACTGAGGCGGGCCAAGATGGCGGCGACCTATAATGACGCATTTTGAATGCGGGGGAAAAAAGAGCAATAAAAAACACAGAGTTATTGGGCACTGTGCAAAAACCAGAGGGGCTAGACCCCCCCCCCCGGGAACACTCACAGCTCCCAAGGGACTGTTAAAAGTCCCAGGGCAAGGCTCTCCCCATCTCTCACAGCCACTAAACCCGGGATTCAGGAACTCCCATTTGGAGAGGCGCCTGGTAAGATAGATCCCAACTTACAGCAGGCACAATCAGGGTCCACGTGGCCATAGATCGCTGTCCTATTGGGCTCCCCACACATCAGGTTGAAATTATACCCACTTAAAAAACTTTGCGAGATAGTGGAAGGCTTAGCAAGGAACAAACAGGGGGCTCAACGGGTGGTCCGCAGCAGCTCGTGAAGCTGAGGGCGGGAGGTTCTGAGAGAGCGCGGGAAACTGGGAACACAAAGGCGGGCGGGAGGGGCTGAATCCCGTACGCTCACGGTAGCACAGCAGAGGAGGGAGCACGGCTGGCAGGGCCAAATCCCCGCGAATCCACGGCAGGTCATCTGGGGAGAGAGACAGGCGTGGGCGGTGCCAGGGATCCGTGCACCCACGGCTGAGCTGCTGGGACGAGAGGTCCACTCAGGCAGCCAGAGGATCCGGGGCTTGGGGTACCCACGGGACCTGTGGAGGTGCAGACAGGAAGGGAATCGGGCACAGAGTCCAGCCCTGTGGCGAGAAGCCTAGAGAGAAACCAGAAATCGGGTCCATAGCTGTATCCTGGAAAATCCAGACGTATTAGGTGTGGAGCCAAACCCTGTCAGCCTCCATGACGACAAACAAAGCCCACAGAATCTGTACCTGGGCAAACAGGCCCATACTATCAGAACCATTACAGGCTGATAACTCAGAGTGCAACATAGGGAAGTCTGATTTGGGAGCAGTGAAACAATCCTGGTCCATTACTCACAACCTGGGAATAGCCTGCACCAGCTCACAGTGCCTCAGGCGATTAAAACCACAGTGACCTTGAAATCCCCCTGTAAGCAACGACAGATAGCCAAGTAACTCGTCCCCTGCACCAAATCATCCACTGTGGTTCCAAGCACAGAAAACAGACAGCTAAATGCATCCAATGGCGAAAGGTAAAAAAAAAATAGAAATCAAGGAATTATGACTCCAACAAAGCAGAATCATCCTAGCTCATCCAATTCGGATGACCACACACCAACAGAATCACATGAAAACATTGACAATTCTGCATTATGGAAAGTGATAGAGTCCCTGCAAGAAGAACTTAAATCTATGAAGGAATTCAAAGAAGCCACAATTGTACAAATCAAAACAAGGAACAACACCATTAAAGAGCTTCAAGCCAAGGTGACAGAGCTTGAACAGGAAAAGGAAAAAGCAATGAAAGATTTTCATACAAAAACAAGCAAGCTGGAGAAGGAAATGTACAAAACGAACAAAACCATACAAGACATGAAAATAGAAATAGAAACAATAAAGAAAACACAGTCAGAGTTAAAAGAGGAAGTGGAGAACCAAGGGAAGAGAACAGGAACTAGGGAGGTGAGTATCAACAATAGGATGCAAGAGATGGAAGACAGGATCTCAGGCATGGAAGATTCAGTGGAAGAAATCAGTACAACATCCAAAGAAAATGAGAAGGCTAAAAAATCTCTCACCCACAACATCCAAGAAATCAGGGACTCAATGAAAAGACAGAACCTAAGAATTATAGGTATAGAGGAAAGAGAGGACTCCCGACTCCAAGGTCCAGGAAATATCTTCAACAAAATCATAGAGGAAAACTTCCCAAACCTGAAAAAAGAGATGCCAATAAAAATCCAAGAGGCTTACAGAACACCAAACAGATTAGACCAGAAAAGAAACTCCTCTCGCCACATAATAATTGAAACCCCAAATGTACAGAACAAAGAAAGAATATTAAAAGCTGTAAGAGAAAAAGGTCAAGTCACATACAAAGGCAGACCCATCAGAATTACACCAGACTTCTCCCCAGAAACGTTAACAGCTAGAAGGGCCTGGTCAGATATACTACAAGTCCTGAGAGATCATAGGTGCCCAGCCAGACTACTTTACCTAGCAAAACTCTCTATCAACATAGATGGAGAAAACATGATATTCCATGACAAAATCAAATTTAAACAATATCTACCCACAAACCCAGCCCTACAGAAAATCCTAGAAGGAAAATCCCAACCCAGAGAATAAAACTCCACCCAAGAAAACAAAGGGAATAGAAAACCCCTCAGCAACTAAACCAAAAGAGGCACAGGACCACCACCTATACCAAACTAATGGGAAATAACAACCCCAGGACATTAATATCCATCAACATCAATGGACTCAACTCCCCAATAAAAAGACATAGGTTTACAGAGTGGATCTGCAAGCAAGACCCTTCCTTATGCTGTATACAAGAGACACATCTAACTATGAAAGATAGACACTGCCTCAGAGTAAAGGGCTGGGAAAAGGTTTTCCAAGCAAATGGACCCAGGAAGCAAGCTGGAGTAGCCATCCTAATATCAAACAAAACAGACTTCCAACTGAAGTTAATGAAGAAAGATAAAGAAGGGCACTATATACTCATTAAAGGGAATATTCATCAAGAGGAAATCTCAATACTGAACATCTATGCCCCAAATACAAAGGCACCTACTTTCGTAAAAGAAACACTTCTAAAACTTAAAGCGCACGTCGATCACAACACATTAGTAGTGGGAGACTTCAACACCCCACTCACAGGAAAGGACAGATCATCAAGACAGAAGACAAACAGAGAAATATTGAGTCTAACAGTGATCATGAAACAAATGGACCTAACAGATATCTACAGAACGTTTCACCTAAACACAAAGGAATACACCTTTTTCTCAGCACCCCACGGAACCTTCTCCAAAATCGACCACATAATTGGTCACAAGGATAGTCTCAATAGATACAAGAAAATTGAAATAACACCTTGTATCTTATCAGACCACCACGGAATAAAGCTGGTCTTCAACAGCAAAAGAATCAACAGAAAGCCTACACACACATGGAAATTGAACAGCTCCTTACTGGATGACCACTGGGTCAGGGAAGAAATAAAGAAGGAAATCAAAGACTTCTTAAAATCCAACGACAATGAAGACACAACACACCCAAACCTATGGGATACATTGAAAGCTGTGCTACGAGGAAAGTTCACAGCACTAAGTGCTTTCAAAAAGAAAATTGTGACAGCTCATATTAGTGAACTAACAGCTAAGCTGGGTGAATTGGAAAAAAAAAGAAACAAACACGCCCAAGAAGAGCAGAAGACAGGAAATCATCAAGCTTAGAGCTGAAATCAACAACTTAGAATCAAAAAGAAATATACAAAGAATCAATGAAACCAAGAGTTGGTTCTTTGAGAAAATCAACAAAATAGACAGACCCCTAGCCAAATTAACTAAAAGGCAAAGGGAAAGAACACAAATCAACAGAATCAGAAATGAAAAGGGAGAAATAACAACAGACATTGAGGAGATCCAGAAAATATTCGGGTATTACTTTAAAAATCTATATTCCACTAAATTTGAAAACCTAAGCGAAATGGACAATTTCCTCGATAAATTCCACCTACCAAAACTAAATCAAAATCAGATTAACAGCTTAAACAGCCCAATAACACCTAAGGAAATAGAAACAGTCATTAATAATCTCCCAACCAAAAAAAGCCCAGGGCCAGATGGCTTTAGCACGGAATTCTACTGGACCTTCAAAGAGGAACTAACACCATTACTTTTCAAACTCTTCCACTACATAGAAACAGAAAGATCACTGCCAAAGTCATTCTATGAGGCCACTGTCATTCTGATTCCTAAACCACACAAAGACCCAACAAAGAAAGAGAACTTCAGACCGATCTCCCTCATGACCATAGATGCAAAAATACTTAATAAAATACTAGCAAACCGAATTCAAGAACACATCAAAAGTATCATACACCATGGTCAAGTAGGCTTCATCCCTGGAATGCAGGGATGGTTCAATATACGAAAGTCTATCAATGTAATTCACCACATAAACAAGATGAAAGAAAAAACCACATGATAATCTCGCTAGACGCAGAAAAAGCATTTGACAAAATCCAACACCCCTTCATGCTAAAAGTTCTGGAGAGAACGGGCATACAAGGACCATACCTAGAAATAATAAAGGCAATATACAGCAAGCCAGTAGCCAACATCAAATTAAATGGAGAGAAGCTTGAAGCATTTCCTCTAAACTCAGGGAAAAGACAAGGATGTCCACTTTCATCATATCTCTTCAATATAGTACTTGAAGTCCTTGGTAGAGCAATAAGACAACTAAAGGAGATCAAAGGGATAAAAATTGGAAATGAAGAAGTCAAATTATCCCTATTCGCAGATGATATGTTAGTATACATAAGCAACCCCAAAAACTCCACCAAAGAACTCTTACAGCTGATAAACATCTTCAGCAAGGTGGCTGGATACAAAATTAACTCAAAAAAATCAGAAGCCCTTCTTTATACAACAAACAAATATACCGAGAAAGAAATAAGGGAAACAACCCCCTTCACAATAGCCACAAACAACATAAAATACCTGGGGATAACTCTAACCAAGCATGTAAAGGTCCTATATAACAAGAACTTCAAGGCCCTGAAGAAAGAAATGAAAGAGGCTTTTAGAAGATGGAAAGATCTCCCATGCTCATGGATAGGTAAGATCAACATAATAAAAATGGCTATCCTACCAAAAGCAATATATAGATTTAATGCAATTCCTATCAAAATACCAACACAATTCTTTATAGAACTGGAAAAAGCTATTCTCAACTTCATATGGAACAACAAAAAGCCCAAAATAGCTAAATCAATCCTGTCCAATGAAAAAATATCTGGAGGTATCACCATCCCAGATTTCAAGCTGTACTACAGAGCAACAGTAATAAAAACAGCATGGTACTGGTATAGAAACAGACCAGTGGATCAATGGAATCGAATTGAAGACCCAAACATGGACCCACACACCTATGGCCAACTAATCTTTGACAAAGAAGCCAAAAATGCACAATGGAAGAAGGACAGCATCTTCAACAAATGGTGCTGGTCCAACTGGATATCCACTTGCAAAAGAATGAAATTAGACCCATACCTATCACCTTGTACAAAACTTAATTCCAATTGGATCAAAGACCTTAACATAAGGCCAGCCACACTAAAGAAACTAGAAGAAAAAGTAGGAGAAACCCTCGAACTCATTGGCACAGGTGACAACTTCCTGAACAGAACACCAACAGCTCAGGATCGGAGATCAACAATCAATAAATGGGACCTTATGAAACTGAAAAGCTTCTGTAAAGCAAAGGACACTGTCATTCGAACAAAACGGCAACCAACAGACTGGGAGAAAATCTTCACCAACCCCACATCTGATAGAGGGCTATTATCTAAATTCTACAAAGAACTCAAGAAACTAAATGCCAAGAAACCAAATAATCCAATCAAAAAATGGGAGATGGAGCTAAATAGAGAATTCACAAAGGAGGAATCCCTAAGGGCTGAGAGACACCTGAAGAAATGTTCAACATCCTTAATCATCAGAGAAATGCAACTCAAGACGACCCTGAGATTCCACCTAACACCTGTTAGAATGGCTAAGATAAAGAGCTCAAATGGTAGCGCATGCTGGCGAGGGTGTGGAGAAAGGGGAACCCTACTCCATTGCTGGTGGGAGTGCAGGCTTGTGCAACCACTATGGAGGTCTATCTGGCGATATCTTAGAAATCTAGGAATATCCTTGCCTCAGTACCCAGCCATACCACTTCTGGGTATACACCCAAAGGACCTCTCAGGGAGACATAGGGAAGTCTCCTCATCTATGTTCATAGCAGCCTTATTTGTAATAGCTAGAAATTGGAAACAACCCAGATGTCCCTCAACTGAAGAATGGGTTAAAAATTGTGGTACATCTATACAATGGAATATTACTCAGCTATCAGAAACAATAAAATCATGCATTTTGCAACCAAATGGATGGATCTAGAGGAGCTCATCCTGAGTGAGCTAACCCAGTCTCAGAAGGATGCACATGGCATCTATTCACTTATAGTAGGATTTTAACTATATCGTACAGGATATCTGTACGAAAACCAACACATCAAAAGGAACAAGGACATAATTTTTTTTTATCTTTTTCTTTTTCCTTCTTTTTTTCTTTTTTCTTTTTCCTTTTCCCTTCTCTTTTTCCTCTCTTTTTTTTTGTTGATATTCTTTGTTTTTGTGGGTTTGTGTGTTTGTTGGTCTTTTTTTTAGTGCTCCCCCAGTAGCAATGAGACACCTTTCACTGGCAGTACTGCCTCATAGGCCCCCGGTGAATGAAGAGACTCGTGGCCCTCATATGACTCCTGATCTGTGGTGAGAGACTGTTAGGCAGGGACACCCCACCCCAGAGGAACAAGACGGAAGGAAGGGTCAGGGGGTAGAGCATGGGAGGGTGGGGCTGGGAAGTGGGAAAAGAGGACAATATGATAAGGATGTAACCTGAAGCAACAAACAAATAAATTTATTAACTAAAAAAAAAAAAAAAAGGCAGGGGGCAGGGCTGAAACACTGTGAATGGAACAGAGGATACAGCCATTTGGCCTGGTTTTGCAGACCTCCAGGTGTAGAGAAGACGTGGAGCTAAGGTAAAATACAAGAGAATTGTGGTATTGGCCCATGCCTTTGACTTCAGTGGAGACGGGGGTGGGGGGAGGTGGGGGGGAGGGGGGGCGGGAGGAAGGAGGGTGAGCACCGTAGAGTTGGTGGTCTTATTTATTCTGGAGCCATACGGAGCGGGGTTGTGAGGATGCATACTCTTGGTCCCACCATTCAAGAAGCATACACCCTTGGTCCCAGCTCCCAGCACACTGGAGACAGAAACGGGCAGATCTCGGAGCTCAGGGTCAGCCTGATGCAGGGCAAACTCTAAATAGAGAAAGACTTCGATCCAGGAGTGGTGGAACACATCTTTGATCCCTTCAGATGGGAAACACAGGTCCCTGATCCCAATAATTAGAGTTCAGAGACACACACATGGGACTTGGAGGGACCTAGGTTTGATGGCTACTTACAAAAGGCCTTCTCGATACAGGAAGATTGTCCTTTGGGATCTCAAAATATATACACCAGAGCTGGTTTAGCTCCAAGGTGACAGAATGATTTCTTCTTTAACCCGGATTGAAAGATAACGCTTTGTATGTTGTCAGAAGGCCAAATTAGCTTCAGGAGAAGTACTACCTAGACCCCCCACCCTCACCCCCCCCCAAAAAAAAGAGGGCAATTGTCCTAGGGTTGGGATTGGGGCAGGGCTCTGTTCTTATTGTTCCAGGAGAATCGAAGCGTCCATTAGGGGAGCCCGGGGACGGCTGGACAGCGGAATCCTCAACAGAGAGCAGAATCAGGCATCAAGGAGGACGAGTGACCCAGTTGATTCTGCCTGGCAGACTTCCTCAATAGCTGTCTCCATCGGGGGCCTGCAACCACCACAGCAATCCAATGTCACTGGGACCGCTCAGCTCTACACAATGCCCTGGCAGGAACCTCAGTGAAACCTGCAAGATCAGCTTCTGCCTACAAACCCCTTAGGTCATCTAAACAGCTGAGAACAGAAGGACTGAACATAAAAGGAGTGTACTAACATTTTTAATCATTTTTCCCATTTGGGTTCGGTGCCCAAACTGGTCTACTACGACCCAAATCAGCAGGAAGTCACTTTAAGAGAGCGATGTCCCATGCCCAGAGGGTGGGGAGGGTGTTTCTCCGCCCTTCTTTTTGGTTGTTTGAAGGATAACTGAAAACTCTGTTATGTAGGGGAAGAGACTACAAGCTGATAAATGGTCCTGGCTTAATGGGTTTTGGAGGTTAGCCCTAGGGAATTCCTACTTTTCCTTTTCTGTATCCTTCTTCCTCTCCTATGTAGGAGTACATGGGCTTGAGAAAAATGAGATATAGACATAGCACAGGAAGGTCCAAGAAGAAGGGACAGATTATTGAATATGCCCTTATACCTTTGTATATTGATAAAAAATTAGTAGTTTATTTGGCTAAAATGGTATTGACCATTGTTTATTGTGCAAAAATAAGATTGTATTGGATTACATCGGTATTGATCTTTGTATATTGATACAATATTAAGATTATAGTTGGCCACAATGGTATTGACCCTTGCATATGGACGTAATATTAAGATTATATTGGGCTACATAGGCATTGATCTTGGTATATTGATACATAATTAAGAGTATATTTAACCACAATTGAATAGATCTTTGTATATTGATACAAATTTAAAGGTAACGCTTCCCAATGGTATCATACCTAGGGATACTTAAAAATAAAATGGGAAACTCTGACCTCTTGATACCAACCGTCTAAAATGGTCTAGGATAGTTAAAACAAACTCCTAGTCATGCAAACATGTCACTTTGTTAGCTACTATGACAGTCTATCACAGATATTCTCTAAACTACCCAGTAATCAAGTTGCTAAGAGACAAGCAACATTTGCTCATCTAAATACAAGAGATGGATAGGGCATCTTCAAAAACCCCAAGAGATCTGCAGAATATGGCATTCAAAGATGTTATCTTAAATCAAGATTTTTTTTTTATATCGAGACATATCAGCTCCTGACAGCACCCCCTATTCTACTCCAAGTAGAAGATAAGCATCGAAGAACCTCCACTGTAAGAGGGTTGAATTAGTGGCAAGCCTTTCTCTTGGCATGAAAAATCCCCTTGCACCAACTGCAGACAGACTGCTGTCCAAAAAGGACAAAACTTGGTAGCAGGGAAGTCGACAGTCTAACTCTGCCAAGACAGGGTATGTAAGTCCTTCATAATCCCTGCTCTACAACAAATGTCTGTCAGAGAAACAGGGCCCAAAGGCTGAAGATTGATGCTGGAATGTATGGAGAGAAAATGGGAACTGTCCAGGCAGTCATTGGTATGTTCTTTCTTACTTTTGGAAGCTGCAGGCCCTGCACTTCCTATATAAGCAAATATATTTATCCCTCTCAGGTCTCTGAGGTGGTTGAAGAATAGACAGCTAGAGTCTCATAGTTAAATTTTGAACTGTTTAGGAATCAAGAGGGTGTTATACATCTAAGAAGATACTCTTAAAAGTGTGTTGCAAGATAGTATGAATGTTGAGTCACATATAGACCTTTAAACTCATGGAGTTGGTTAGATAGTAGAATGTTAAAGTCAGGGGCCAAATATGTATAAACTGGACATTGGGAAGGTATACTGGGCCAATTTACTCTCATAAATGTGGCATATTTATATCTGTTGTTTTGTATAATACTTACTGTTATAAGAGAAGGAACCATCTGTTGGACTGAAAGGGGAAACTTCTGGGGGGAAGAGGGTGGAAGGGCGGGTTAGGAAGGGGGAATAGCGAGGGTTTTGTTACTGAGATGTAACTTGAAGAAAAAAAAATAAAGTATTTAAAAAAAAAAAAAAGAACCAAGAAACTAAAAACAACAACAATGCCCCTCCCCCCCAAAAAAAGTTTCAATTTGCAGGGCATTGATCAGGTAAACATGCAAAATAACATTTTATATTTTTAAGTGTTCATTCAAATGACTAAAGGTATAAATAACTCATCAAACACATGTTACTGCTGGAGGTTGTTGGTCCTGTGCAGAAAAAGTACTGCATTTTGGTAGAGGAGAAAGGCAAATCCTGAATGGAAAAATTTGTTTCAGTATGTAAACCTTATATAGTTATTGATACTATACAACATGTAAGAAAGTAAGCTGTACGTTGCCAATTAAACTGTGAAGTATGCTTTCTTCATATAATTTTCTACATGTTTATGTTGTCTTAAAATATTTTTAGTATTGTACTTTCTGAAAGAATGGTCAACCCTGGTCTCTGAGATATTGTCAGCATCAGGTACTCTTTCTAAAAATTGTAATTTTGGCACTTTCTTAAGCTTCATACATTGCATAGAAATAACACTTTAGATAACAATGAAAAAGTCATTGTAAACCACAGTTAAACTCCTTGCAGTAATTTGAAGTATGTGCTCCTTCTAGGGGTGGAGGAGCACATCTTTAATGCCATCAGTTGGGAACCACATGTCTTTGATCCCAAAACGTAGAATGCAGAGACAGGCACATAGGATTTGGAAGGATTTAAGTTTAAAAACTACTTAGAAAAGGCAGGCTGCAATTCAAACAAATTGTCCTTTGAGATCTCAAAATATATACGCTAAAGGTTTGTTTAGCTCCAAAATATCAAAATAATTACTTCTTTAATCCGGATTGAAAGGTAATACTTTATATATTGTCAAAAACCAAATTTGCTCCAGGAAAAATATTACCTGACCCCCCCTAAAAAAAGGTAATTGTCCCAGAGTTAGGATTAGGGCAAGGCTCTGTTCTTATCTTTCCAGGAGATTTAAAGCATCCATTCAAAGAATCCAGGGACAACTGGACAACGGAAACCTCAGCAGAAAACAGATCAGACACCAAAGAAGACGAGTGGCCCAGATGATCCAGCCTTACAGACTTCCTCAATAGCAGTTTCCTCAAAAGTCTACAACCACAACAACTCAAATTCGCTAAGATCGTTCAGCTCCACGACTACTCCAGCCAGATCTTCAGTAACGCTCTGAAGATCAGCTTCTGTCTATGAACTTCTTAGGACATCTAAATAGCTGAGCACAAAAGGACTGAACATCAAATGATTCTATTAATATTTTTAACCAGTTTTGCATTCTTATTTGGGCCCCAAACAGGATTACTACGTCCCAAATCAGCAGGAAGTCATTTTAAGAGAACAACGTCCCATCCCCAGAAGGTGGGGAGGGTGTTCCCCCCTCCTTTGGTTATTTGATATATAATAGAAAATTTTGTTATTTAGGGGAAAAGACTACAAGCTGTTAAATGGTCTTGTTAAATGGGTTTTGGAGGTTAGACCCAGGGACTTCTCTCTTTTTCTTTTCTGTATCCTTCTTTCTCTCCTATGTAGGAGAGAACAGACTTGAGAAAAATGGGACATAGACATAGTATAGGAAAGATCAAGAAAAAAGGGCAGATTATTGAATATGGCCTTATACCTTTGTATACTGATACAAAATTAATATTATATTTGGCTAAATTGGTATTGATCATTGTATATTAATGCAAAATTAAGATTGTATAGGGCTACATCGGTATTGACCTTTGTATATTGATACAAAATTAAGATTATATTTGGCCACAATGGTATTGTCCCTTGTATATTGATGTAAAATTAAGATTGTATTGGGCTACATCGGTATTGATCTTTGTATATTGATACAAAATTAAGATTATATTTGGCCACATTGGTATTGATCTTTGTATATTGATACAAAATTAAGGGTAACGCTTCTGAAAGGTATTGTTCCTAGTAATGCTTAAAAATGAAATGTCAGGTTTTGGCCTCTTGCTACCAACCGTCATAAACTGTTTGGGATAATTAAGAAATGCAAACTTATAGTCATGAAAATGTGTCATTTTGTTAGTTACTGTGACAGTCTATCACAGTTATTTTCTAAGCTACTCAGAAATCAAGTTGCTAAGAGACAAGCAATATTTGCTTATCTAAATATAAGAGATAGATAGGGCATCTTCAAAAACCTCAAGAGATCTGCAGAATATGGCATTCAAAGATGTTTTCTTAACTCAGGATTTTTTGATATCAAGACATGTCAGCTCCTGACAGCACCCCCATTCTACTCCAAGTAGAAGATGAGCATCGAATAATCTCCAGTGGGAGATGATTGAATTGGTGGTAAGCCTTTCTCTTGGCAAGAAAAACCCCTTGCTTCAACTGTAGACAGACTTCTGTCCAAAAAGGACAAAACTTGGAAGCAGAGAAGTCGACAGCCTAGCTCTGCCAAGACAGGGTAGGTAAGTCCTTCATAATTCCTGCTCTTCAATCAATGTCTGTCAGCGAAACGGGGCCAAATGGCTGAAGATTGATGCTGGAATGTATGGAGAGAAAATGGGACTGTCCAGGCAGCCCCTGGTATGTCATTTCTTAGTTTTGGAAGCTGCAGGCCCTGCACTTCCTATATAATCAGATATATTTATCCCTCTCAGGTCTCTGAGGTGGTTGAAGAATAGATAGCTAGAGTCTCATAGTTAAATTTTGAGTTGTTTAGGAATCAAGCGGGTGTTCTGGATCTAAGAAGATATTTTTAAAATTGTGAGGCAAGTTAGTATGAAAGCTGAGTTAGATGTAGAACTTTAAACTCATGGAGATGGTTAGATAGTAGAATGTTAAAGTCAGGTGCCAAATACATATGGACTGGACATTGGGAATGTGTGCTAAGCCATATAACTCTTATAATTGTGGCCTATTTATTTCTGTTGTTTTGTATTGTATTTATAATTATAAGAAAAAAGAACCATTTTTTGGACTGAAAGGGAGAGCTGTTGGGGGGAAAAAGAAATACCTTAAACTAAAAAAAAAAAAAAAAAAGAAGGGAAGAGGATGGGGGGTTGAGGGGGAGGAGGGTGGAAGGGTGGGACTGGACAGGGGAGTAGGGAGGGGATTGTGATTGAGATGTAACTTGAAGAAATAAAAAATAAATTATTAAAAAAAATATGACCAAGTTGGCACATAAACAATCATGATACCCATATCACCACCCTTCAGTAGTATAGAAATAATGATTCAAATTATTTACCAGTATTTATATTATAGTTAATTGGTGGGAGGTGTTAATCCTTAATCTACCATTATAAGTAATCACACACAGATACCTGAAGTATTTTAACAAGCCTTAGCCTGGATTGTGCAAACTTAGCCCGTGTAAACTAGCTTATAACTCTGTTCCCCAAGTAAAACCCTATAAAATGAGCATACATCCCTGGGCTGTTTTTCTCCATGCTATGCCGATGTTTGGGGCCACATGGAGATGTGATCTTTTTCCATTTACCCCATCGTGTCTGCCTCTTCTTTCACCTCCTAACTTCTTCTTTCCATAATCCTGTCTGTCTATTCCAGAAGCCCCTGGGCCTTTGCCCTGTAAAGAATCCCAGGGATAGATTACACAATTTAGGCCAAGGCTTGTTAAAATCCATGTGGTCTCTGTGTGCTCTTTTATAATATCTGGGTAAGAATTAATGGCTGCCAAATCAATTAAATATAATATAAATACTGGTTAAATAGTTGAATTAGCTATATTTTTTTTACATATGGCTCCCCACTTTGGGCGCCACCTGAAAACTGCAAATTAATTAATGTATTTATTAGTAAGTATAAACTGTAATATTAGGCCACCAGAGTGGCTGGTGGAGTAGCCGACAGCTTGGCAGAGGAGCAGGCGGCCTGGCCTGAGTGCCTTCACCAGTTGCCTAACTTATCCTGGAGAAAAGAGCCCTGGGACCAAAGGTGGCCTACACCACCTATAACCTAAACTCTGTTAATTAATATAAGTTGTTATATTAGGCCAGTAGAATTACCAGCGGCTTGGCGGGAGATTCGCTTGAGCTCAAGGGGAGTCTGGGAATCCAACAGCCCGGGACTGCTTGGACTGAGGGCCTATAAGCCGCCGCAGTCTTTTCCCCAATAATTAAACATACCAAGACCTTTTAATGTTTTAACACTTAGCCCTTAGCTGGGCAGACTCTCAATTAGCTAGTCTAAGTTAACCCCAAACCAACATGTGCCTGTGAGTACCTTCTAGACTTCTCCAGACGTCTTTCTCCTTCTGTGTCTCCCAGCAGAAGAAAGAGGAAAGAGTCTCTGTGTGTGCGGAATTCCTGCTGATCTGAGGAAGTCCCGCCTTTCTATACTCTTTCTGCCCAGCTAATTGGCCATAAGCAACTTTTACTAACCAATCAAGAGAATGCCTCAGAAGGGGCAGTAACCAGATCTCAGCATTGAATTAAATGTATCAGAAACAATATTAGACCTTCTTTCAACAGCCCTGCCTATCCCTCTCTCTCTGCTCAATCACAAGCCTTTGCATTTTATTAAAGCCTGTCAGAGACAATGATTAGAAAGCAAGGTAACACGGGATTACTTGGTATACAGCAAGCAGACCTATGGGAGCAATTAGTTAGCATTTAGAACACATAGCAGATCACTGCATCACAATAGGAATCGTGAGAGGTCATTAAAAGATAAAGTGATATTAGAGGCATAAAATATTCCAAAATATCCAAATCGGCATTGCAGAAGTAAGTTGCTCAGCTCTTACATTTTGATGTGTAACCTGCTTCTGAGAAAGGTGTCTGAATTGTCCCCTTCCAGGTAGGAAAGTAGAAGACTGCATACCCAGCCTTATTTGTAATAGCTAGAAACTGGAAACAACACAGATGTCCCTCAACTGAAGAATGGATTAAAAAACTGTGGTACATCTATACAATGGAATATTACTCAGCTATAAGAAACAATGAAATCATGCAATTTGCAACCAAATGGATGGATCTAGAGAAGCTCATCCTGAGTGAGCTAACCCAGACTCAGAAGGATGCACACAGCATCTATTCACTTATAGTAGGATTTTAGCTATATCGTACAGGATATCTGTACTGCAACGAACACACCAAAAGGAACATGGACATAAACTTTTTTTTTCATTTCTTTTTCTTTTTCCTTTTCCTTTTTTTTCTTTTTCTTTTTCCTCTCTTTTTTTGTTGTTGTTCTTTGTTTTTATGGGTTTGTGTGTCTGTTGGTCTTTTTTTTTTTAGTTTTCCCCCTGTAGCAAGGAGACACCTTTCACTGGCAGTACTGCCTCATAGGCCCCCGGTGTATGAAGAGGCTCTTGGCCCTCATATGACTCCTGATCTGTGGTGAGAGACTGTTATTCAGGGACACTCCTTCCCAGAGGATCAAGACGGAAGGGTCAGGGGGTAGAGCATGGGAGGGTGGGGCTGGGAAGCGGGAAAAGAGGACAATATGTTAAGGATGTAACCTGTAGCAACAAACAAATAAATTTATTAATTAAGAAAAAAGCAGGTAACAACGTTAAAACACTGTAAATAAAATAAAGGATACAGCCGTTCAACCTGGTTTTATAAACCTCCAACTGTCGAAAAAACATAGAGCTAAGGTAAAATACAGGAGAAATGTGGTGTTAACCCATGCCTTTAACTTCAGCAGAGAGGGGAGGAGCACCATAGAGTTAGTGGATTTATAAATTCTAGAGTTACATGGAACAGGGTGGTGAGGGTACACACCCTTAATCCCATCATTCAAGAAGAGTACACCCTTAACCCCAACACACTAGATACAGAAACAGGCAGATCTCAGAGCTCAAGGTCAGCCTGATACAAAACAAACTCTAAATAGAGAAAAACTTCAATCCAGGAGTGGGGGAACACTTCTTTAATCCCTTCAGATGGGAACCACAGGTCTCTGATCCCAATAATTAGAATGCAGAGACACACACATAGGATTTGGAAGGACCTAAGTTTAAAAGCTACTTACAAAAGGCCCACTCAATACAAACAAATTGTCCTTCGAGATCTCAAAATATATACACTAAAGCTGGTTTAGCTCCAAAATAACAAAATAATTTCTTCTTTAAACCAGATTGAAAGATAACACTTATATATTGTCAAAAAATCAAATTTGCTTCAGGAGAAATATTACCTAACCCCCCCCCCCAAAAAAAGAGGGTGATTGTCCCTGAGTGAGGATTAGGGCAGGGCTCTGTTTTTATCTTTCCAGGAGAATCAAAGCATCCATTCAAGGAACCCAGGGACAACTGGACAATGGAAACCTCAGCAGAAAACAGAATCAGACACCAAAAGAAGACGAGTGACCCAGTTGACTCAGCCTGACAGACTCCCTCAATAGCTGTCTCCAACAAAAGCCTACAACCACAACAACTCAATATCGCTAAGACCGTTCAGCTCTACACAATGCCCCAGCCAGAACCTCAGTAAAGCCTGGAAGTTCAGCTTCTGCCTACAAACTCGTTAGGACATCTAAACAGCTGAGAACAGAAGGACTGAACATAAAAGGATTGTACTAACATTTTTAACCATTTTTCCATTTTGGTTCAGGCCCCAAACAGGTTTACTACAACCTAAATCAGCAGGAAGTCATTTTAAGAGAGAGACGTCCCATACCCAGAGGGTGGGGAGGGTGTTTCTCTGCCCCCCCCCCTTTGGTTATTTGAAGGACAACTGAAAACTCTGTTATTTAGGGGAAGAGATTACAAGTTGTTAAATGGTCCTGTTTAATG
>CAJQZJ010037369.1:609553-639959 GCA_907164525.1 Lophiomys imhausi | reverse complement strand
AATCCCTGCTCTACAATAAATGTCTGTCAGAGAAACAGGACCAAAAGGCTGAAGACTGATGCTGGAATGTATGGAGAGAAAATGGGAACTGTCCAGGTAGTCACTGGTTTGTCATTTCTTAGTATTGGAAGCTGCAAGCCCTGCACTTCCTATATAATCAGATATATTTATCCTTCTCAGCTCTCTGAGGTGGTTGAAGAATAGACAGCTTGAGTCTCATAGCTAAATTTTGAGTTGTTTAGGAATCAAGAGGGCGTTCGTTCTAGATCTAAGAAGATGGTTATAATAGTGATGCAAGTTAGTATGAAAACTAAGTCAGTTATAGAACTTTAAACTCATGGAGATGGTTAGAAGGTAGAAGGTTAAAGTTAGGGGCCAAATATGTATGAACTGGACATTGGGAAGGTATACTGGGCCATTTAACTCTCATAAATGCGGCATAGTTAATTCTGCTGTTTTGTATAGAATCTACTGTTATAAGAGAAAGAACCATTTGTTGGAATGAAAAGAGAAGCTGTTGGGGGGGGGAAGAGGGTGGAAGGGTGGGACAAGAAGGAGGAATAGGGAAGGGTTTGCGACTGAGATGTAACTTGAAAAAAAATAAAGTACTTATTAAAAAACAAAAAACAAAAAACAAAAAAAAAAGAATTACAACTGTTTTCTCAGTCCCCTTTTCCAGAATGACACCAAATGGTAAAGTTTTCATGTCTTCTTGCTCCATCTTTTTTTTGCTGTCTCTCTTTGTAGAGTTAGATAACAGCAGTGAGTAGTCGTGATGCCACAAGTTGAATGCTAGCATTTCTTGGCATATTCCTCACCAAATGGATTAGTTTGTTACTATTGAAATCATTTTAACTCAAGTTGTCAGCGTATGGGCAGAAAACAGTGAGAACCTTTCCACAAAATAACAGGAAAAGCTTTTAACCTAGTTCCTTATTGTTCTCTGAGCCAGATGTGGCAATTTTAATGAGTACCACCCCATAGACTCATATAGTTGAGTACTTGATTCCCATTTGGTGGAACTATTTGAGAAAGATTAGATGGCATGGCCTTATTATAGGAGGTGTGTCATTGAGGATGTATTTTGTGGTTTCAGACGACTCACCCCATTCTCAGTGTGCTCTCTATGACTCTTTCTTCCAGCTCTAGGTGCAAACTCTCAGCTGTTTCTGGCATCATGACTATGCTCAAACTCCATGGACTTTAACCTTCTAAGACCATGAAGCCAGTCAAATGTTTTCTTTTATAACTTTCTTTGGAATGATGTTTTGTCACAGCAACAAAAAAGTAATTTTGTAAGTATGCTGTCTTGGGAACACTGAGCTTATTGAGAGGGGTTTTGCTTTAGGTGGTCACAGGGTACAGTGGGCAAATTATTTATGGGCTCAATGGTGTTTCCGAAGCTTGTTTAATAGTAGAGCAGACTGAGCAAGTTCTGAACAGGCAAATGTATGATGTAGTTCCTCTGTAAAAAACTTTCAATAAACTTGAAAAAGTGTGAACTGAGATACTTGTAGGAATCTTTTAGTAATTTAATGGGAAAAAGGTCACTTCCATTAAGAGTGAAACATCTGTTTAGTTCCTATCTCCAGATTCCTACCTTGCATCCCTGCGCTGGTGTCCCTTTACTATGTGGTACATTCACAGAAGTCCCTCTCTCTATCCCTTTTTCCTCCTTTCTTATAATAAAAAAACCTTGAACATTTAAAAAAATGAAGTAATTTTTTCTTCAGAATACCAGGAAGACTTCTGCGAAACAGTATTCCCTAGAAGTGGCTAGGTGAACAGCCTAGACGAAGAACTACAAGCTGCCAACGGCTGTTGGAAAAGGAAAATTAGCTCCTGTGAGGGTGAGCCCTTAGTGGATGACTGCTATAGAGTGGTCAGCCCTAACACCATATACAAGAGCAAAACCTGACTCAGCAGAGAGAGAGAGAGAGTGTGTGTGTACACGTGCATATGTGTATAACAATAATAAAAGAAAAAGACACTATCAACTTGAGAGTGGGGAGATATGAGAGGAGTTTGGAGAAGGCTAACTGGGAGGGTCTGGAGAGAGGAGAAACAAAATGTAATTCTATTTCAATTAAAAGCATTGTTTAAAAATAAAATCTGTAATGACATGACAAGCCTATTGGAATATATCTCCTTCTTCTAATTTCATCATTTCAGACTGACTCCTAGTTTTTTTTGTTGTTGTTGTTTTGTTTTTTGGGAGGGGGGGTTGTTTTTGTTTTTATCTTCCTGTTGTCTCTCAGTTTTAATTATAATAAAAATTTCCCAAAAGCTGGGTCCTAAGTGTTTAACTGAAGTGTACTGTTTTCAACAGAAAGCAGAAACCAAAAGGTTAAGGTTGGGGTAGGCTCACACACCTAGTAAGACAAGAGGCAGTAGAGAAGGCACCAAGCTGGACTCTCTGTCTCCTGTAAGTGGATTCTGTATTCAATGTGCCCCATGCCCATTGTCACCCGTGAAGGTGTCTGTGGTCAGGCAGGCACAGGTGCAAACAGCTCGGGTTATACCTTCTGATTCTGAAGAACTCTATATAGGGTTCAAGGTCAGGCTTCTCCAACATGAGTTCTATTTTTTGGTAGCAATTTCCTATACTTTTCTAAATACTTTTCTGAATGGGATGTAGATAATGATAATAATGCCCTTCTGATCTCAAAATCTCCTGAAAAGCTTTCTTCTGAGGGTGTTTCCTGAGAGCTAATATCTGCACCCACCTACCTACATTAAAGCTTTTGCCTTTCCATTATCCCTTCCTTTGTGAGGCAGAGTTTATAATGTACTTACCCCCAAAGCAAAAGTAGGAAAAGATTGATAACACAGAGGGCACAGTAAGCTAGCTGTTTTCATATATACTTGGAGTTTAGAGAGATTGCCAAAACTTTTGCACAATTTACCCAGCCCATTTTCATAACAGTATATAACTAATGTGAATTAATTATGAGTTTATTGCTATTAATGTTCTTTGAGACATCCACAGAATCTTGCTTAGTGCCTAACCTGATTTGAAACTTGGTACAACCCAGGCACTTTTTTGACTTTTGTTTTTATTTTTAATAACTTGCCAACTTGTTTCCTAAGCCTCCTGGGTCATGGGGTTACATGTGGAAAGTACTGCTAGCCTTTAATTATTCCTGCCATCAAATAAATGTTTATGTAATTCACTTTTGGAACGTGATTGGTTCCTGATCTAATCAATGGATTATTCCATAGAGGTGTTCATAATTTGATGGGATTCCTGGGAAGCACTGGAAACCAGGTTGGCCCTATCTAGGTGGAGGAACAGTTCACTGTAGGGCAGAGCTGAGACATGATCTGCAGGTGCACCTTGATCTTGTCTGTCTTTTTATGCCACCCTTGCTCTGCTTGTGGAACCATAACGCTTCTGCAGCTATGAGACAAAGGAAACATTTCCTTCTTTTAAACTGTTTCTGCTCACTGTTGTGTCACAGCTAAGAAAAGTGACCAGAACTGTTGTGTTCTCTCCTTCCCTGCCTCATTAGACACACAGATGCACACACACACACATACACACATGTGTGTGTGCGCACACACACACACACTTCAGTCACTCAGATGAGATTCAAGCACCATCTGGTGCTTGCTTTTCCTATTGTCACTTTGTAAATGGAAAGTGAAAGCAATTTATAAAGGACCTTAAATGTATTTGGTGTTATTTTACCAGACATCTTTGGCAAGTGATCCGAAGTTGCCATTTTAAATAAATAGCTGAGGTTATTCTTCCAGCCACAAATCAACTCTTGGCCTCACTTAAATATCCTGGTGTTTCCAAATCCCATTCCCATCACTTTGAGAATAAATATCAGAAAAGATTAACCTTTGAAAAAACAGAAATACCTGTCAACCACAAGGAGGTTGCAGAGAACAGTTTTGACTCTGAGAATGTATTTCTTAGGTTTTAAAATTAAAGACAAGTCGTGATAAAAATGTGAGGATGCACAAGATAATTTTATGATTCTGTTGAGTTGTACATAGTTAGATGTATTTTTAACTTTTGAAAAGTGTGGTTTTAGCAAAATAATGTATATTAAAGACAATTTCACACAGCTCTCCAGAAAGTCTCCTTGAAAGTTCTAAAACAAAAACAAGACCATTTCACATCAAATGATCAATATTTTCTTATTGCAAGAATAATTGGATCATTTCAAGGAAAATTCAATGTATTTCCCATTACTACCTTTATTAGAAAAACTGTCATAAAATTATGGTCAACTATATATCCACATCTTTATACAAAAACAGAGTATTTGTCATAAGGTTGTCTTAAGAAGCTAAGTGACCAAGAGAGCATTAGAAGGAAGAAAACTCACAGTCAGGCTTTGCACATTGGGAGGTGGAGAAATTTGGAAGGGGCTGAAGTAAGCAGCTCCCTGGATCATATTTCAACAATGCCAACATGGAGAAAAGCTATTTTCATCAGGTCAAGGACTGAATTCATTAACTATTTATCAGGCCCTTGGCAGGGAGGAGAATTAGGCTCCCAGCAGATGGCTTGGGACCTGAAATTTCCCATTACAACTGTATCTTGCATTAGGGTCAGTTTTATGTTCTAGCAGAAATACTCCCTGTATCTTCTCTTTGGCTTCTAAGTCTGTGCTGTGTGTACTTCCCATTACATCAAACATTTAGCTTCCCTCCTTCAGTATTTGTCCAAACTGCCAAGATTGAGACTTCCAAATCAGGATAATTTTATAATGTGTATTCCTTTTTTTCCTTGTAGCTCCAGATTTCTTTAAATGAGGGGAAAATAAGAAATAGAGGACTACCTCAAAAAAATAAAAATCAGTGTCCATTTGTCTGTCTCTTTTTTTTTTTTTCCTGGAAGATGACAACAGCACCACCTGCCCTGCTCAGGAAGAGCCCAGCTTGTGCACACACGGGAGGCTTGCCTTCTGCTTTTTTTTTTTCTCTCTTTATTTTTTATGTCTTCAAGTTACATCTCAATCACAATCTCTTCCCTACTACCCCCTCCAGTCTCATCCTCGCATCCCCTTCCATCTCAACCCACCCATCCCCTTCCTTTTTTTTTAAGTTTAAGGTATATTTTTCCCCCAACAGCTCCCCCTTTCAGTACAACAAATGGCTCTTTCTCTTATAATAATAAACACAATACAAAACAACAGAGGTAATTAGGCCACAATTATGAGAGTCATATGGCTTAGCATACATTCCCAATGTCCAATCCATATATATTTGGCACCTGACTTTAATGTTCTACACTCTAACCATCTCCATGAGTTTAAAGTTCTATATCTAACTCAGTTTTCATACTAACTTGCATCACAATTTTAAAAAACATCTTCTTAGATCCAGAACACTCTCTTAATTTCTAAACAACTGAAAATTTAATTATGAGACTCTAGCTATCTAGTCTTCAACCACCTCAGAGACCTGAGAGGGATGAATATATCTGATTATGTAGGAAGTGCAGGGCCTACAGCTTCCAAAACTAAGAAATGACATACCAGTGGCTGCCTGGACAGTTCCCATTTTCTCTCCATGCATTAGAGCATTGATCTTCAGTCGTTTGGCCCTGTTTCTCTGATAGACAATGATTGTAGAGCAGGAATTATGAAGGACTTGCCTACCCTGTCTTGGCAGAGCTAGGTTGTCGACTTACATGCTTCCAAGTTTTGTCCTTTTTGGACAGCATTCTGTCTACAGTTGGAGTAAGGGGTTTTTCCTGCCAAAAGATAGGCTTGCCACTAATTCAGTCATCTCCCACTGGAGATTCTTCGATGCTCATCTTCTACTTGGAGTAGAATAGGGGGTGCTGTCAGGAGTTGACATGTCTCGATATCAAAAAATATCTAAAGTTAAGAGAACATCTTTGAATGTGATATTCTGCAGATCTCTTGAGGTTTTTGAAGAGGCCCTATCTATCGCTTATATTAGGATAAGCAAAAGTTGCTTGTCTCTTAGCAACTTGATTTCTGATTAGCTTAGAAAATAACTATAGTAGACTGTCATAGTCCCTAACAAAATGACAGGCTTGCATGACTATTAGTTTGCATTTCTTAATTATCCTAAACAGTTTATGACAATTAGTAGTAAAAGGCCAAAACTTCACATTTCATTTTTTTTCTTTACCCTCTGACTCTTCCATCCCACTTCTCTGGAGTGGAGTGTTCATATATAACAATCCCTCATCCCAGTTCAGAGGTCATATGACAGCGAAGAGCCTCCTATTACAATGGGGGACTATGAGGTAGTACCACTGGTTAAAAGTGTCTCATTACCAGGGAGATAGAACTAAAAAACGAAACAAACAAATAAGCAGACAAGCAGATAAAAAGAATAAAAAATAAAAATAAAAATAAAAATAAAAGAATAAAAAATAAAAAGTCTATGTCCATGTTCCATTTGGTGCGTTGGTTGTAGTATCAAAATCGCCTACTATATAGCTAAAATCCTACTATAAGTAAATAGATGCCTTATGCATCCTTCTAAGTCTGGGTTAGCTCACGCAGGATGAGCTTTTCTAGTTCCATCCATTTGGCTGCAAATTGCATAATTTCATTGTTCCTGATAGCTGAATAATATTCCATTGTGTATATGTACCACAGTTTTTTAACCCTTTCTTTGGTTGAGGGACATCTGGGTTGTTTCCAGTTTCTAGCTATTACAAATAAGGGTGTTATGAATATAGACAAGGAAACTTCCTTAGATTCCGTGAGGAGACATTTGGGTGTATACCCAGAAGTGGTATGGCTGAGTCCTGAGGCAAAGCTATTCCAAGTTTTCTAAGATATCACCATATTGACCTCCATAGTGGTTGCACAAGCCTGCACTCCCACCAGCAATGGAGCAGGGTACCCCTTTCTCCACACCCTCGCCAGCATGTGCTATCATTTGAGCTTTTGATCTTAGCCATTCTGACAGGTGTGAGATGGAATTTCAGAGTCATCTTGAGTTGCATTTCTCTGATGATTAAGGATGTTGAGCATTTCTTCAAGTGTCTCTCAGCCATTAGGGATTCCTTCTTTGTGAATTCTTTATTTAGCTCTGTCCCCCATTTTTTGATTGAATTATTTGGTTTCTTGGCATTTAATTTCTTGAGTTCTTTGTAGATTTTGGATATTAGCCCTCTGTCAGATGTGGGGTTGGTGAAGATTTTCTCCCAGTCTGTAGGCTGTCATTTTGTTCGAATGACAGTGTCTTTTGCCTTACAGAAGCTTTTCAGTTTCATGAGGTCCTATTTATTGATTGTTGACCTCAGGTCCTGAGCTGTTGGTGTTCTGTTCAGGAAGTTGTCGCCTGTGCCAATTAGTTCGAGGGTTTTTCCCACTTTTTCTTCTAGTAGATTTAGTGTGACCAGCCTTATGTTAAGGTCTTTGATCCACTTGGACTTAAGTTTTGTACAAGGTGATAAGTATGGGTCTAATTTCATTCTTTTACAAGTGGATATCCAGTTGGATCAGCACCATGTGTTGAAGATGCTGTCCTTCCCTGTCCTTCCATTGTGCCGTTTTGGCTTCTTTGTCAAAAATTAGGTGGCCATAAGTGTGTGGGTCTATTTCTGGATCTTCAATTCGATTCCATTGATCTACTGGTCTGTTTCTATACCAATACCATGCTGTTTTTACTACTATTGCTCTGTAGTACAGCTTGAAATCTGGGATGGTGATACATCCAGATGTTTTTTTATTGTAAAGGATTATTATTATTATTATTATTATTTATTATTATTATTAGCTATTCTGGGCTTTTTGTTCTTCCATATGAAATTGAGAATAGCTCTTTCCAAGTCTATAAAGAATTGCATTGAATCTATATGTTGCTTTTGGAAGGATAGCCATTTTTATTATGTTGATCCTACCTATCCATGAGCATGGAAGATCTTTCCATCTTCTACAGGCCTCTTCCATTTCTTTCTTCAAGGGCTTGAAGTTCTTGATGTACAGGTCCTTTACTTGCTTGGTTAGAGTTACCCCCAGGTATTTTATATTGTTTTTGGCTATTGTGAAGGGAGTTGTTTCCCTTACTTCTTTTTCAGCACATTTGTTTGTTGTATAAAGAAAGACTTCTGCTTTTTTTTTTAATTAATTTTGTATCTAGCCACCTTGCTGAAGGTGTTTATCAGCTGTAAACGTTTTCTGGTGGAATTTTTGGGGTGGCTTATATATACTATCATATCGTTTGCAAATAGGGATAATTTGACTTCTTCGTTTCCAATGTTTATCCCTTTGATCTCCTTTAGTTGTCTTATTGCTCTAGCAAGAACTTCAAGTATTATATTGAAGAGATATGGTGAAAGTGGGCATCCTTGTCTTGTCCCTGAGTTTAGAGGAAATGCTTCAAGTTTCTCTCCACTAACTTTGATGTTTGCTACTGGCTTGCTGTATATTGCCTTTATTATTTCCAGATATGGTCCTTGTATGCCTGTTCTTTTCAGAACTTTTAGCATGAAGTGGTGTTTCATTTTGTCAAATGCTTTTTCTGCATCTAGTGAGATAATCATGTGGTTTTTTCTTTCATCTTGTTTATGTGGTGAATTACGTTGATAGATTTTCGTATGTTGAACCATCCCTGCATTCCTGGGATGAAGCCTACTTGACTATGGTGTATGATACTTTTGATGTGTTCTTGGATTTGGTTTGCTAGAATTTTAGTAAGTATTTTTGCCTCTATGTTCATGAGAGACATTGCCTATTTGGTGGAAGAGTTTGAAGAGTATTGGTGTTAGCTCCTGTTTGAATGTCCGGTAGAATTCTGTGCTAAGGCCCTCTGGCCCTGGGCTTTTTTTGGTTGGGAGATTTTTAATGATTGTTTCTATTTCCTTAGGGGTTATAGGGATGTTTAATCTGTTTATCTGATTTTGATTTAGCTTCGGTAGGTGGAATCTATAAGAAAATTGTCCATTTTGCTTAAGTTTTCAAATTTGGTGGAGTATACATTTTTAAAGTAGGATAAAAATATTCTCTGGATTTCCACAATGTCTGTTGTTATTTCTCCCTTTTCATTTTTGATTTTGTTGATTTGAGTTTTTTCCCTCTGCCTTTTAGTTAATTTGGCTAAGGTTCTGTCTATTTTGTTGATTTTCTCAAAGAACCAACTCTTGGTTTCATTGATTCTTTGTATAGTTCTTTTTGTTTCTAATTTGTTGATTTCAGCCCTAAGTTTGATGATCTCCTGCCTTCTGCTCCTCTTAGGAGTGTTTGCTTTTTTTTTTTTTTTCCAATTCACCTAGTTTGGCTGTTAATTCGTTAATATGAGCTGTCACAATTTTCTTTTTGAAGGCACTTAGTGCTATGAATTTTCCTTTTAGCACAGCTTTCATTGTGTCCCATAGGTTTGGGTATGTTGTGTCTTCATTTTCGTTGGATTTTAAGAAGTCTTTGATTTCCTTTATTTCTTCCCTGACCCAGTAGTCATCTAGTAAAGAGTTGTTCAGTTTCCATGTCTGTGTAGGCTTTCTGTTGATTCTTTTGCTGTTGAAGTCCAGCTTTATTCCATGGTGATATGATAAGGTATAATGGGTTTTTTCAATTTTCTTTATCTGTTGAGGTTATCTTTGTGTCCAACTATATGGTCGTTTTTGGAGAAGGTTCCGTGCGGTGCTGAGAAGAAGGTGTATTCTTTTGTGTTTGGGTGAAATGTTCTGTAGATATATGTTAGGTCTATTTGGTTCATGACCTCTGTTAGACTCATTATTTATGTGTTTGGCTTCTCCCTTGATGATCTGTCTATTGTTGTGAGTGGGGTGTTGAAGTCTCCGACTACTAAAGTGTTGGGATCGATGTGTGATTTAAGTTTTAGAAGCATTTCTTTTACAAATGTAGGGGCCTTTGTATTTGGAGGATAGATGTTCAATATTGAGATGTCCTCTTGATGAATATTTCCCTTAACGAGTATGTAATGCCCTTCTCTGTCTTTTGTTATTAACTTCAATTGGAAGATTGTTTTGTTTGATATTAGGATAGCTACTCTAGCTTGCTTCCTGGGTCCATTTGCTTAGAAGATGTTTTCCCAGCCCTTTACTCTGAGATAGTGTCTGTCTTCAATAGTGAGATGTATTTCTTGTATGCAGCAAAAAGATGGGTATTGTTTACGGATCCAGTCTGTAAGTCTGTGTCTTTTTATTGGCGAGTTGAGTCCATTGATGTTGATGGATATGAGTGACCAGGGGTTGTTATTTCCCATTATTTTGGTATAGGTGGTTGTCTTGTGCTTCTTTTTGTTTAGTTGCTGTGGAGATTTCTATTTCGTCTGTTTTCTTGGGTGTAGTTATTTTCTCTGTGTTGGAATTTTCTTTCTAGGATCTTCTGTATGGCTGGGTTTGTGGGTAGATATTGTTTGAATTTGATTTTGTCATGGAATATCTTGTTTTCTCCATCTATGTTGATAGAGAGTTTTGCTGGGTATAGTAGTCTGGCTGGGCACCTATGTTCTCTCAGGGCTTGTAGGATATCTGTCCAGGCCCTTCTAGCTTTTAAAGTTTCTGAGGAGAAGTCTGGTGTAATTCTGATGGATCTGCCATTGTATGTGACTTGGCCTTTTTCTCTTACAGCTTTTAATATCCTTTCTTTGTTCTCTACATTTGGAGTTTCTATTATTATGTGGCGAGAGGAGTTTCTTTTCTGATCTAATCTGTTTGGTGTTCTGTAAGCCTCTTGGATTTTTATTGGCATCTCTTTCTTTAGGTTTCGAAAGTTTTCTTCTATGATTTTGTTGAAGACATTTCCTGGACCTGGAGTCAGGAGTCTTCTCTTTCCTCTATGCCTATAGTTCTTAGGTTCTGTCTTTTCATTGAGTCCTTCATTTCTTGGATGTTGTGGGTGAGAGATTTTTTAGCTTTCTCATTTTCTTTGGATGTTGTACTGATTTCTTCCATTGAATCTTCCATGCCTGAGATTCTGTCTTCCATCTCTTGAATTCTATTTTTGGTACTCATATCCATAGTTCCTGTTCTCTTCCCTTGACTCTCCATTTCCACTTTTAACTCTGACTGTGTTTTCTTTATTGTTTCCATTTCCCTTTTCATGTCTTGAATGGTTTTATTCGTTTTGTACATTTCCTTCTCCAATTTGCTTGTCTTTGCCTGGAAGTCTTCCTTTGCCCTCTCTTTTTCGTGTTCAAGTTGAGACACCTTGTTTTGAAATTCACTAATGGTATTATCCATAGCTTTCGTTTGTAAAATTATGGCTTCTTTGAATTCCTTCATAAATTTAAGATCTTGAAGGGACTCTATCACTTTCCATAATGTAGAATTGTTATCATTTTCATGTGTTTTATTTGTGGTGATGTGATCCGGGTTGGCTGAAATAGCATTGCTTTCTTTTGTTGGAGTCATTCTGCCTTGAATCCTGCTTTTTCTGGGGCCTTTGGCCATTTGGAAGTCTTAGCTGTCTGTTCTTGTTGTCTTCTAGGCTTGGATCCAAAGGGGGTGCTTTGGTGTAGAAGTTGAAGTGCCTGACTCCACTCCTGTAAAGTTTGTTTTTCTGCCCTGCCTCTCGGGTGGAGACTTCACTTATCCAGGGGGTGGAGCTGTATACACTTAAGCCCTGGCTCCCTGCCAGAAGTGCCCGTAGTAGCAAAAAAGTCCAATAATAATAGTAAAGACTTCACGATTTTCCCAGGGACGGATCCTGTGGTAGGTAAATCCTCCTTCACCCCCTGGAGCCGGCTCTGGAAACTGACAAGTGGCGTCATGGTCGACCAAGTTCCCATACACCACAGTGGGTTGCAATCTGCAGCTGGATGGGTACTCTGCAGCAGAGCCCCGCGGACTTCCGCGAGTCCCACCCTTTGCCAGATAGCCGGATCGTCTGTGTGAGACCTGGGAGGTGGGGGGCAGCAGGCTGGAGAGTATCCCTGTGTGGGATCTGAATCTGCCTGCTGGGTATTAGATTGGTGTCTCTCCTGGTGGTGGTGGGGTGTACCAATTCCTGGATTCAGTGGCTTCCCTGCGTGTCCAAGAGTGGGATGGAGCTTCTTGCCCAGGGACTTTTAGTGGTCCCTGGGTAGTTGGGTGAGACCCAGAATCTCTCAGAATTTTTTGTACAGCGGCTTATACCATTCGTGGGTTTGTGTATGTTTTCCCCAAGATTAAAATGCATCCGCACGGGCCGCTGCCATCTTGAATACCCCCATTTGTCTGTCTTTAGTCATCATAAAAATCTTTATTTTACATTTGTTGAGTAACAGAGAGGTGAACTGATGACATTTCAGAACACAAATTGCTGATAGTGTTGGTAACAGGTTTCAATTTCAGACCGACTTTAACACAGTAACTATTCTTTATCTCCATGTGATTGTTTTCCAGAAAGCAAAACCCCAGTCTGATACACTTTGCTAATAATTTAATAGAACCTCAGTAATTATATTTTTAGCACAGGCTACTTTCTAGGTATCAGTGTTTCTGTTCATGTTAAATCTTAAGTACTATCACCTTCATTTTAATTATCTCTTTTTTTATGTGTATTTATTACTTCAGGTTACATTTCCATCAGTGCCCTCTTTCCACCCCTCCTAGTCCAGCCCTCCCACCCTCTACCCCTTATCCCTTCCATTCTACTCCTGTGGAGTGGAGTGTCCCTACATATTAGTTGCCCGCCCCAGATCAGCAGTCATATGAGGACTAAAAGCCTCCTCATACACCGGAGGCCAACAAGGCAGCACCCCTAGGGCAAAGTGTCTCATAGACAGGTAAAAAAAGTTTATGTTCCTGTTCCCTTTGGTGCATTGGCTGTAGCATAGTTATCCTGTACTATATGGTTAAATCTGATCATAAGTGAATAGATGCCTTGTGCATCCTTCTGAGCCTGGGTGAGCTCACCTGGGATGAGTTTCTCTAGTTCCATCCATTTGGCTGCAAATTGCATGATTTCATTGTATCTGATGGCTGAGTAGTATTTCATTGTGTAGAAATACCACAGTTTTTTTTATCTATTGCTCGGTTGAGGGACATCTGGGTTGTTTCCAGTTTCTTGCTATTATAAATAAGGCTGGTATGAACATAGATGAGGTAACTTCCTTAATAAATCTTAATATATCTTTTATTATAAATTTTTAATATACCCTATTGGCTTTTAGTGTTCAATTTTGTTTGAATCTTCTAATTAAAATAATGATTGTCTGTGATTAATGTTCTTACCTTATATAGGGCACTATGCTAAGGAATATTCAATCACATAATAAACTTAGGCAAAAATTGCTTTTATGGAAGAAGTGGATACTAACATTGGCTAACAATTTGTGGAAATTCAGAACAAAAGGCATAGATACATTTTGCTCAGCTAACTAAATATTATCCCAAACCATTGGCTTCTTAGTGAATTTTAGTCAAATTGAAATATATTATTCAGAGTATAAAACCACCCTCTGCAAAAAATATTACTAAAATTAGTGCTGCTTTAATAAATTGTGTAATGAGCCAAATTTGGTAGATGAGCCCAAGGAGATTCTGCACTACTATCAAATACTATTTATATAAGTTATTTAATAGCATTTTCTATTTGAGGAAAACATAATTTTTATGGTTATTTTTGGTTATATTAATCAACAATCAATTATTATTATTATTATTATTTGGGTTTTCAAGACAGGATTTCTCTGTGTAGCCCTGGCTGTCCTGGACTCACTTTGTAGACCAGGCTGGCCTTGAACTCACAAAGATCCACCTGCCTCTGCCTCCCAAGTGCTGGGATTAAAGGCGTGAGCCACCATTGCCCGGCTAACAATCAATTATTTTAATAAATAATATTTATTGACTTTTTAAAATCAATGACTTAAAATGAACCAATGTCTAGGAGAAAGCAAAACAATGGAAATAACTATTAGTAATAACAATCCTTTTTTCTATGTATGAATTTATTTATAAAATGTAAAATAGCTTGCATGGTAAAGTGATTTTTATGTTGATATACATAAAATACTTCTGTGTCATCGAATATTTTAGTAGCCTTATCTTAATGAACTAGAGTCAACTCTGTCTTTATCAGACTTTATTTAGCCAATACTACTATGGTCTTATTTATTTGGGGTAACTTATTTTTATTTTATTTTTTATAGAATAAAGAGAGCTGGCTCTGTGGTTAAGAGCACTCGTTGATCTTTCAGAGGACTGAGCTTGGATTCCCAGCAGCTATGTGGCTGCTCTCAGCAATCTGTAACTCCAAATATAGGAGATCCTATACCATTTTCTAGCCTCTGCTAGCACTGAACATATATGGTGCATAGACATACATGCAGGCAAAACACTCACGAACATACAATTAAATTCTTCTAAGAAAATTAATTTACTCATTCTAATGTATCCTGGTGGTTTATCAGTTCTTACATTTCATATAGAATATTAAAAATGTATCTTCATTTACTTCTTGGCGAATAGCAAGATAGAAAAGACAGCAGCACAGGACTAGTGAAACATCTCAGCATAAGTACTAATCAGTCAGTACTGCATGTAATAGGAAGGCATTGAAGCTTTTCAAAACCCAGTTTGAGAAGCAACAAAGGGAGGGGTCTTTGATCGAGATGTAACTTAAAAAATAAATTGATAATTAGAAAAGCAGTAACAGAGGTAATGTCCAAGAAGTACTTATTCTTTTGGCTTTGTTGTTTGTGTTTAATATAAAGTATCACGTAGCCAAAGTTAGTCTCATACTCACTTTATAACTTGGGATGACCATGAACTCCTGATCTTCTTGCATCTACATCTTAAATCCTGGAATTACAAATCTATTATCATACCCAGCTTTGGAAGCAGGTTCTAAGAATGTTGAGCGAGTCTGGTTCACTGGTCATCCCACATACTCATCTCTGTTCTCTCTTTCTGAACGATTAAGAGGAAACATGAACATCTTAGGCTGGGCAAGGAACAGAGTGCATGGATCACTTAAGAGACAAAAGGCATGAAATATAATTTCATATAAATTTGTGATGTTCAATTACTCAAATTTTAAAATTGTTAGTTACCACATCATAATCTGATGTGCAGTGTCCAGGGCAGGCAGGAAAGTTATTCAGAAAGTAAGTAGCAAAGACAGAGAAGCAATGTTGTAAGCACAGAGAAAAGAGGACAGTGTGAAGATCAATGAGGTGGGCTCTGCTAATGGGTCCTCATTCCTACAGTCACAATGATGAAGTTTTGTGTGTTTCTGTGGATAGTTACATAGATAACTTCTGAAAAAATGTTATTGAGTGAAAACCAGATTCAAATTTGACATTTTTAATAGAAGATAAGCCACCTGTCCTTGGATTTAACTTCTTTAGTCAAGTATTGAAGAAGTCAGTCCATATGACCTGCAATGCCTATGAATACTCAGAAAACCATATTTGCTCTCAAAGTAGCCACAACTTAATTGAAGGAATATACTTTCAGAGACCTTCAATTGTGATTCTTGTGCAAGTAGCAGCCGTGAGGTTTTTTTTTTTTCAGTTTTTGCAAGAATGTTTATTATGAGAGACAAAAGACAATCAAATATCATTCAACACATTGAGAAAAGATACATCTTGTACAATTGTACACAGTTGGGGGGCATGCAAATTAATATAATCTCCATAGAAAACAGTTTGGAGGTTTTTAAAAAAAATATTCAAAATAAGAACTACCATATTTTCTATCAATCTTTTTTTTTACATAAGTACTTTATTTTTTTTTCTTCAAGTTACATCTCAGTCACAAACCCTTCCCTATTCCCCCTTCCTGTCCCACCCTCCCACCCTCTTCCCCCCCAACAGCTTCCCTTTTCAATCCAACAAATGGTTCTTTCTCTTATAACAGTAAATTCTATACAAAACAGCAGAATTAAATATGCCACATTTATGAGAGTTAAATGGCCCGGTATACCTTCCCAATGTCCAGTTCATACATATTTGGCCCCTGACTTTAACCTTCTACCTTCTAACCATCTCCATGAGTTTAAAGTTCTATAACTGACTTAGCTTTCATACTAACTTGCATCACTATTATAACCATCTTCTTAGATCTAGAACGCCCTCTTGATTCCTAAACATCTCAAAATTTAGCTATGAGACTCAAGCTGTCTATTCTTCAACCACCTCAGAGAGCTGAGAAGGATAAATATATCTGATTATATAGGAAGTGCAGTGCCTGCAGCTTCCAATACTAAGAAATGACAAACCAGTGACTACCTGGACAGTTCCCATTTTCTCTCCATACATTCCAGCATCAGTCTTCAGCCTTTTGGTCCTGTTTCTCTGACAGACATTTATTATAGAGCAGGGATTATGAAGGACTAACCTGCCCTGTCTTGGCAGAGCTAGAAGCCGTGAGTTTTAATAATTGTTTATGTGTAAATTAGTACAACAGCTGCTCTTAGGCAACAATACTTTTCCCTGTTTCATACCTTACGTTCTTGTTGCTGACATTTTCATAATGTCTTCAGACAACAGCTGCTAGCTAAACTAATGTCTTTAATCACTGTTTTTCCTGTGAATAGATACCATGGCCAAGGCAATCTATAAAAGGAAGCATTTAATTGGGGCCTTGCTTACAGTTTCAGAGGATTAGTTCATGATCATCATGGGGGGGGTAAGTATGCAGGCTTAAAACTGGAGCAGTAGCTGAGAATTTATACTCAGTCCGGAAAAGCTGAGATAGAGAGCGTAGGCCTATCATGAGCTTTTGAAAACTCAAAGCCCACCCCCTGTAACACACCTCCTCCTCCACACCTCCTAACCCTTCCTAAACTGTCCACAACAGAGAATCAACTGTTCAAATTATATGAGCCTATGAGGACCATCAAACTAACACAGGTATCTAATGATAAAAGATTTTTCATTTTTAGAACCATTTTATTTAAGAAATGAACACAAATAATCTATAAGACCTAAAAGAAGCAGTAAGGTTAGAAGTTAGATACCAAGGTTTGCAGCACAGACAATTTTGACTGGAAATCATTTTATAATTCCTCCAGATCAAACACAGTGCTTACTGGGAGTGCTGAGTCATCAACACAGCGCTAGCTTTAAAGAGAACATTCATGCATTTTCTGTTTACTTGATTTTGCTTTTGATTTGATATTTACTCTTCTTTCTCATATTTACTGGAAGGTATGATTTTTCAATGAACCTTCCTGAATTGGGTTACTGCTTTGATTAGCAGCTTAGCATACAATTTATTAACTGTTTATTCTATTTCAACATATTCCTGCCACTATTTTGAGAGATTAAACTTTGACAGACCAATTTCTGCACTATGTGGTAGGCTGGGGTGGGACTACAGTATGTAAAATAGCACTTTGTCATTCTCAGTGAGGTATTCAGACCACCCAATAAAGGCAGAGATGGCCTTGTTTTTCAGACTTTTCTTATTATCTCATTAAAAAGGTAATATATTTCTATAGAAATGTATTTTATTGTATGTGCTTCTTGTAGCATTTCCACTGTCATTTTCATAGAGATTTGCTTTAAAACTTGGATGGTGATTTTATAACAGAGGAGGAAATAATTAAAATATAAAATTAACATGCATCACAGCGCTTCAGCTTTTACAGACTGAGCACAGATCAGAGCAAGATGTCTCCGCTAACGTTTGGAGTAGCCACTCTTTTTTCTTGTATCCTTGTCACCTCTGCCTGCTGTGATTTTGACAACTGCAGTGCACAGTCATTCTGGAATTGCATGTACTTGCACTAACTTAACAATTTTCAGCTTTAGAGTGAAGTAGTTTTTGGATACTTAAAATTCCCTGTGAGATATGCTAAAGATTGGTTGCCAAGAGGCAGGTATGACTGCAGGATGGGATGCATTACTATCATCCATCAGTAGAAAACCAAATTGAGTTTCAAGGCGTTTCAGGAGCCTGGCCACAAACGATAACCCCTAAAGAGCCCAGAGCTCTTTGTACCAAGAATTAGGAAGTACAAGAGATAAATACCATTTCTGTTGCCAAGTAGCAACCCATTTGATAACTGTATATGTGACTATAATGCCAAGTAGAGCTACACAAAAGGTGCCTGTTCCTAGAGAAAAACTTCTTTCCATCCTTAATTCTTAAGAATGTCCCTAAACCTGTTAGGATTACCTGATATGCAAATGGAATTTAAGGGTTATATATTTTAAATGCATATTCCAAAGTATTTGGAAATTTAATCTTTGGTGCACGAATGTTAAGATGTATATTTTTAAAGAAATGATTACATCAAAAAAGGTCTGTCCTTTTGAATGAGTTAATCTTATCTGTGCAAGTGGATTGACATAATAACAAGTTTGACCACAGCTTAGCCCCAATTATGGAAGTTCCCAGCTTTTCTAGTATAGCATCCCCCTCCCAGAGTATCGGCCATAGTGATTGCAACCTCAGAGCTCTGGGTGCTGTGTCTGAATAGTGGCAGTTGTGTATGATTTTAGTGGGAGGTCCTCAGGTCTTGAATTGAGCACTAAGGATAATAGATGTGGTAGGAAGGATTGACGGGGTCAGGTTGCATGTCACAGTGGGCAAATGACTTGGTTTCTTCGGCTTGGCGGTTGGCACCATTGTACCAAATCAACTATTCACTGTGGCCAAGGTATTGTGTCAGTTTTGGTGCTGGATACACAGTCACACAGTTGGATTTAGTTGTTTTTTTTTTTTTTGGTTTTTCGAGACAGGGTTTCTCTGTGTAGCCCTGGCTGTCCTGGACTCACTTTGTAGACCAGGCTGGCCTCGAACTCACAAAGATCCGCCTGCCTCTGCCTCCCAAGTGCTGGGATTAAAGGCGTGCGCCACCACTGCCCGGCTAGTTGGTTTTTTATAGAAACAACTTTTTGTGTCATTGTTGTAATGTTGGTGAGGCACCAGAGATGGACAAATATAGAGTCTCCTATGCCCTTGACCAGTGGCTCTGTTCTCAAGAATGTTTTGTGCTTCCACATCAGGAGGTCTGAGGACTTCAGGAAGATAATACAAGTCCCTTCCCTGAAATAAAGCCACATGGATGACCCAACAGCTCCCATGACTGGGTTCTAAGTTTCTGATGAGATGATGGGATTCTTAATTACACCTAGAAGCTCTGGGTCCATACAATGGGCTTTCTTCAGTATGCTCCCTGTGGTAGTTTGAATGAGATGCCCTCCACAAATCTTAGACATTTTAACACTTGGTCCCCAATTGCTAGCTGTTTGGGAGGATTAGGAATTCTGACCTTTGTGGAAGATGTCACTGGGAGGTAGGCTTTGAATTTTCAAAGGACTTGGTCATTTAGAGTTAGCTTTTTCTGTTTCTTGTTTGTAGATTGAGATGTCAGCATTCACCTGGTGCTTCAGCATCATGCCTGCTTCTTTCTGCATGCTGCCCTACCATGATGGAATTTTATCCTGATGTAAATATAATTCCCAAGTAAACTCTCCCTTCTATAAGCTAGTCTCCATAGTCTTATATTTTTCCACAAGCGTACCTTAATATAGGGACTTAAGAGCAAGGAGATTTGGGGGTTGATTAGAGATGATTCTAGGAAGTATATCAAAGGACATGGGAAATACGAAAGACAGCATAGAAAAAGCAATGAATTGATTTGTAACACAACCCAGTTTGACCTTGCTGAATAGTTTCTGAGAGATTACTAAACAAAGTGATCTAAACAATCTCTGTTGATGAGGAACAGGATGAGCAGTACGATGAGGAACAGTATTTCATCCCATGGATGCTCTTGGCAAGACTCCAAAGTCAACTTCGATATCAGTCAGCCCATTGTAGCAGTCATAGTTCCTGTGTAATGAATCTGTAAGAGGAAATCAAAGAAAAACCTAAAAAACTGTGATTCATGGAGATAACCATGCTAAGGCATACAATATTAGTTTCTTATTATCTTGATTTTATGTAACACCTCTCCTTTATGGTGTTACAATTGTCTAAGTTACTTTCTGAAGACCCAAGGCTGTTTTTGCTGAGGATAGAAACTCTTTATTTGGTCATGAAGGTGTCCAATGGATGACTGGAGGGGGCTACAAAAGCTTGGTTTCTATTTCCTTATGGCATCTTTACCATTACTGTCTTTGGATTTCTGTCAGAATCTTCTAAGTTTGTTGTTGATTCCTTGATAAATATTTTATCAAAAACTACAACACAGTATTAACTTGACCAAAAGGCTTTATACTCATTGTCTACACCCACAAACTTCCCAGGCTTCTAAAGATATTAATCAGAGGCCCAAGACCATGAAGGGAATGAAAAGAGGAGGAACTTGGAAGATCAACAATTGCTTGATAATCACATTGCTTACAAAGCATCACTGGGGGCTGAAGCAATGGTTCAGAACTGTTGCTCTTGCAGAGGATCTGTGTTCTGTTCCCAGCAACTATATGGTGGCTCACAACCAGCTGCCATTTCAGTTTTAAGAGATCTTACACCTACAGCCCCTGTGGGCACAGCACTCATGTGTGCACATACAGAGATGCAAGTTACACACTCACACACATGAAATAAAAGAGTGAAAACAGTACCGATTTGGTGATTTGTACTGTATAATTAATCCTATCATTGTTCCAACTTACCAATGTGGCATCACTGAATATTGAGTTGAAAAGAAATGTATAGTCACATAGCGTTACATGCTACCCTCTCAACCCAACATGTGTAAAAGATGTGCTATAAAGACTGCAATGTTAAAAACATGGAGAACTTTAAATAGAGGGGGAGGTAATGCTGAGGGAGGGAGGAGGAATAAATGCCAGTAAAGATGCTTGAAAATGACAAAGGAAAACATTATTTTATGTTCACAATCATAAATATAAAGTTAAGTTGGGCTACTTGTGATGATAATGCTCCTCCACAAGTTATAGATTATTTAACAGGAACCCCAGCAGCAGGCATAAGAAACCCTTCTTCAAACTGTTGGTCAAAGGAATCCAAAAACTCCCAAAGCAATACTGGTTATTGACCTTGCCTTTGGTTTCCTTCCATAACTTGTAGTAAGATGCTATTTCTGAAGATACCACACATCTCAAGCATAGGGGTTGAGGAATCAAGCTGGAACAGACCAGAAAGCCTCTTCCCTGGGGACAAGCTCTCACAGTGTATGAAGGTGCTATTCAGTCTGCCAAGGGAAAAAGCAATTGGTAATCTTTTCCAGCTCTAAGGCCCATGAGCCAGAAAAATGGCCAGCCCAGCCAGATGTCCTCAGTAATGTAAGCTGATATAACAGCATGGGTGGGAAAAATTCACAAGGGCCCACTCTTACATGAATAGATACAGGCAGTAAATGGCTTCAAAGAAAGCAAAAATGTTTTCATCCAGGGATTGTGCCCACTTATACGTTATCCAATCTGAATCAGTCCATCCTAAACACATGTATACAGGAACAACACTAAATGGACTAAGCAAATTTTATGAATATATATGAGATTATATATGTGTGCCTCAACAATAATTTAAAAAGAGCTTTTGGATCTAAGAGGGAGTGAAGACATGGGAGAAGGAGGTATAGAAAGTATGTAAATACAATACTCATGTATAAAATTCTCCGAGGGGGGAAAAAAACTATGGTACATCTACACAATGGAATACTACTCAGCCATCAGAAACAACGAAATTATGTAATTTGCAGCCAAATGGATGGAACTAGAGAAGCTCATCCTGAGTGAGCTAACCCAGACCCAGAAGGATGCACATGGCATCTATTCACTTATAATCAGATTTTAGCCATATAGTACAGGATAACTATACTACAACCAATGCACCAAAAAGAAAGAAAGAAAGAAAGAAAGAAAGAAAGAAAGAAAGAAAGAAAGAAAGAAACAAAGAAACAAAGAAAGAAACAAAGAAACAAAAAGAAAAACCACCACCACCACCAACAACAACAAAACAAAACAGGAAAATAGACTTTGTTACCTGTTAATGAGACACTTTGCCTTAATGGTGCTGCCATGTAGGTCCCAAGTATATGAGAAAGCTCTTAGCACCCATATAACTGCTGAACTGGGGCAGGGGACTATATATATATATATATATATATATATATATATATATATATATATGCCACTTGCCAGCCTGGTGCCTACAGAGACAAGAAAAAGGTGACAGATCCCCTGTACTGGAGTTACAGTTAGTTGTGAGCCACTGTATGGGTGTTGGGAATTAAACCCATGTCACAGGAAGAGCAGCCAGTGCTCCTAACTTCTGAATCATTTCTCAAGGCTCTAGGAAACTCCATTTTATTTATTAATATATTCAGTAACTGGCTTACAAAATTCTTGTAAAACTATTAAGTTCTTTTGATGAAGCAGGTGAGTTGTTATCAAAACACCTGGCACCGGAAGGTAGCTCCTCTTAAACCTCCCTGTTCAAAGCTGTTTCCTTTGATTAGATCAGCAACATTCCCAGAAACTGCGACAGTTGCCACTAGTTATCATGTGTTCTGTCTAGCTCAGAGAAGATTTATGTATTTAACAGTGAATACTTGTGTGATTCGTTTGGCAATTACTGTGTTCATTTTTAGATCACCTCTATGTTACTTTTCTTTTTTGAACATACAGAGTACAGAGAAATACGTATCTTAGTCTAATAGCTTTACTTACTTTTGCAAAGCAACTTCATGTGTAAAATATTATTTAAATAAATTATGTCAATTCACTTAAATATTAACTACAAAAAGAATTTTAGACTTGAAATTGAAAGACAATACACAGAAAAATGCTTTAAAGTTAGTTCTTATTCATACACGTTGTTGGTGAACTCTGTCTGACTTCTAGCAGTCATCCCTGCTGTAGTCAGTGGATGATTCCTTCCAAGGAGCCTGTGTACTTCCATGGTCACTTGAGGAGATTGTGTAACTGTTAGCTCAAGAAACTCTTTGAAGACATTTTGATGATTACTTAACCTTAACCTGTAATTTATTACTGTTCCAGATTTTAGAATATGTGCTTGATACACGAGACCTTTTGAAATTATCTCAGAAAAATAATCATACTTCGTTTAAATAGAACTTCACATTTGACTTATTTTATATTCTAAATTTTATATTCTATCTCTATTGTATATTTGCATGAACAAGGGGAAAACCATGGACAATTGAAGGTCTGGTTATCTCCAATTTCTGTGGCCAACTTTGGGCCATTCATTTTTATTTTTATTTTTGCCTGGGGTAGCATTGCATATCATTTCTAACTACTCTTGCAATACTGATTTTCTTCAAAGACTGAGGAAAACTGGCTGTATCTGGGCAACTTCCACACCCGTGGAGAATACTGACAGCAGAATATCAGACTGAGTCTGGATTACAGCGGCCTATAAAATTAATGACATTTGGTTTGTGATTTTGCTGGTTCTCATCCCTTTTGCTTTATTTTTAAATTAAAAGTCATCACATTTGCAAATCTACTTCTACTGAGATCTTGTAGGAAAGCCAGATTGAAAATGCATTGGTGTGCTGAGTGGTCTGTGACATTAAGCTTTTAAAATTGAAAAAGAACTCAAGTCCTAGAGGCTATTTTACTTTAATACAGTAGTGACAGTCCTCTTGGTGCCTTGCCCTTTCGGTGTCATTTCTTATACAGTCTTGCTCAGCAGCATGAAAATTAAATGACATTCAGGAGCAAACCTCTTAGATGGTTGGGTGGGTGAGGTTTGCTGCTCTAAGGCTTCACTTCTATTGCTCTTCATTCCACTCACTTGGTATATTTAAATTAAATCAAAAGCTTCTTTATTTTAAATATGATGTCATAGTAAATGACAATTGGGTAAAATGTTCTGATAAATATCATTCAATATGATTCACACAGGACTTAGTCATAGTCTTTAAAATCTTTAAGAATCTGGAATAGTATTTCCTCAGCTTATAATAAGGACATTTCTATCAACAGTGGTATGTATGGATAACTTTTATTATGAATAAATAATCAATTCAAAAATATACAAAAGAATCCTAATATACAGTAAAGCTATAAACCAGGTTCAACAACTGTCATTACTTATATTCTCCTAGCATTATTTACTCTGTCAAGTTTCATTTCTTTTTTCTTGAAATATTTTAAAGCAAAAGTGAGTCCTTGTTTATTTAATCTGCAAGCATTGACTCAGGGAGATGATGTGATGATAGCAATCCTCCTCAATCGATTTGGTTTGCTCCATATTTGTCTTATCCATATAATTAAAGGTGTTTTCATATGAAAGTTGTTAGCCATGGAGTTAATCAAACCTCTTTCCCTCTGTGGGATTTAGTCTTTTCCACCGCAGTCAGCAAACTCAAGTCAGAAAACCAATAAACATAAAATGTAATACAATCATTATTATATCATGTAGACACATTTCTACAAACCCACAGTAAGGAAATTAAGAGAAAATTACACTGTAGAAAAGGATCCTACTTAGGAGTATGGTAGAATCCCATGAAAAGGTGGAATTCAAAGAAAATTCTATTATCAGGAAAAAGGGTGTATTCTAAGAACCTTGTTTCTATACTTAACACTGATCCAAACATACTCATAAACATTATGGTAAACACAGAACTCTTATAAGGAAGAGCTAGTTAGAGTCTAAGAAGTGACTCGTAACTATCATTTTCCCCTTGGTTGAATTCTGTTTTAAGTAGATAGATACTATAGGCTCCCTAGATCTGGCTTACTGAATTTGTGTATTCATTAAATAGTCCCAGATTCAAACACAATATTTTTATATGTTCATATATTTTCATATACACTGAATTTAAAGATTAACCTTGACTCATAAAATAAAGACAATTATTTTATAGCAGAATGTCCTTTCATATGATTATAGTTTCTGTTCATTTTTAAAAGCATAATTTTATTCTATTAAGTATTGTTATATCAGCATCTTGTTACTAAAACTATTAGTCCATTTCCTGTTAGTCATATGTTAACTTTTCCTAATCAAGGTATTCTGTTATCATATGGGACAAGCAAAACATATTTACGGAAAGTTCACACCTTTGTGCTAATGGGACTCATGGCAGAAAAATCATAGTGTCTGTAGGCAACTCAAAATTACATGCTTTCAAATCCAGAACCCTTATATAAGTAGTAATTGGATTTATAGAGAGAATGTGGGTCACAGAGATAGCAGCTTAATGGACTTAATGCTGGACATTAATGCTGGACATTAAGAGTCCAGAAATGAAAAAAGTTAAGAGCATAAATGTCCCAAAAAGTTTGGGGTAAGGCCCTGGGATGGGGTGTTTTAAAGAATTGATGAGGAAACTCTTTTTCCATACATAACCCCAGGGAAATTTCTATTCTCATAAAGATTATAACTGTATGACTTCTTTTCTGTCTTCTCTTACCTAGGAAAAACAACTCTGAGGAGTCAATACAGAAATCCTGTACTTCTTCCATATTCACCTGATGTATCAGAGTTAATTGAAGTTAATTAATATTAGGGCCCTTTACTGATGGTGTGACATTTATTAAGTGGTACATAGTTATTGCTATAAAACATTTTAAATGTTCTATTATGTAAATATATCAAAATTTTCTTTCTCCATATTTCAGTTGAGGGACATCTAGGTTGTTTCCAGTTTCTGACTATTACAAATAAAGCTGCTATGAAAATAATTGAGCAAGTTGGCCTTGTGGTATGGAGTGACATCTTTTGGGTATATGTCCAGGAGTAGTATAGCTGGGTTGAGATAGAAGTATTCTCAATTTTCTAAGAAACTACCAGATTGATTTCCAAAGTGATTGTACAAGTTTAAACTCCCACCAGCAAGGAAGGAATGTTCCCCTTGCTTCACATCCTCACCAGCATATGCTATCATGTGACTTTATTGTTATAATGAGCATAAGATGGAATCTCAGAGTTGTTTAGATTTGCAGCTCCCTGATGACTAAGAACGTTGAACATGTATTTAAGTGTTTCTTGGCCATTAGAGGTTCTTCATTTGAGAATTCGCTCTTTAGCTCCGTATCATATTTTATAATTGAATTATTTGATTTTTTTAGTGTTTAATTTCTTTGAGTTCTTTATATATTTTGCATATTTGCCTTCTATCAGATGTGGGATTGGTGAAGATTTCTTTTTCCATTCTATAGGCTGCCATTTTGTCCCATTGATGGTTCCCTTTGCTTTATAGAAGCTGTTCAGTTTCAGGAGGTCTCATTTATTAATTGTTGATCTTAGTGCCTGAGATATTGGTGTTCTATTCAGGAAGTTGTCTCCTGTAACAATGCATTCAAGGCTATTCCTCACTTTCTCTTCTATTAGATTTAATGTATCCAGTTTTATGTTGGGGTCTTTGATACACTTGGACTTGAATTTTGTGAGGAGTGATAAATATTGGTCTATTTGTATTCTTTTACATGTAGACATCCAATTAGACCAACACCATTTGTTTAAAATGCTTTCCTTTTTCCATTGTATGGTTTTGACTTCTTTGTCAAAAATCAAGTGTCTGTAGGTGTGTGGGTTTATCTCTGGATCTTCAATTTGATTTCTTTAATCAATCTATCTGTTTTTATGCCAATGTGGTTTTTATTACTATTGTTCTGTAGTGCAGCTTTAAATGAGGGATGGTGATAACTCCAAAATTTCTTTTATTGTACAGTATAGTTTCTGCTATCCTCAGTTTTCTGTTTTTCCATGTGAAGTTGGACATCATGAAATTTGCAAGCAAATGGATAGAACTAGAAAATATCATCCCAAGTGAGGTAACCCAGACCCAGAAAGACACACATGATAAGTACTAACTTACAAGTGAATATTAGCCATATAGTATAGGATAACCATGTTAAGATCCACAGACCCAAAGAAGCTAAATATCAAGTACCCAAGAGAGGATGATTGAATCTCACTCAGAAGGGGAAATAAAATAGATATCAAAAGTGGATGGAAGGAGGGAACTGGGTAGGAGAGGGGACGGGGAAGGGAATTGGGATGGAAAGCAGGTGTGGGTAGAATAGGGGTGCTGGGAGAGAGAACAGAATTGGTGTGGGGGCATCTCTGGGACAAACCAGATACTTAGGGTCGGGAAAGTTCCCAGATGTCTATGGGGTGACCCTATCTGAGATTCCTAGCAGAGGGGGATATGTAGCCTGAAGTGACTACCACCTATATAGCCAAGCAGGACTTCTATTGGAGGGAGGGGGATACCAACCCACCCACAAAATCTTTAACCTAAAATTTGTCCTACCTACAAGATTTGCAGGGATAAAGATGGAGCAGAGATTCAGGGAATGGCCAGCCAATGACTGACCCAACTTGAGACCCACCCACTGGAGAGATCCAAGGGATCATGATACTCTGCGATGCTTGCAGAAAGGAGTGTAGCATAACTATCTTCTGGTAGGCTTCAGCCAGCAGCTGATAGAAACAGATGGAGAGACAAATACCCAAACAATAAGCGGAACTTGGGGAGCCTTGTGGGGAGATGGATTGAGGAAGCCAGAGGGGTCAAGGACATCACAAGAAACCTACAGAGTAAACTAACATGGGCTCCTGAGGGCTCACAGAGATTGAACTACCAACCAAACAGCAAGCATGGACTAGACCTAGGTCCTCTACACATGTGTAGCAGAAGTGCAGCTTAGTCTTCATGTGGGTCCTCTAACAATGGGGCAGGGGCTGTCTCTGACTTTGTTGCCTGTCTTTGGATCCCTTTCCCCAAGTTGGGCTGCTTTGTCTGGCCTCCATGGGACAGGATGCTCTTAGTCCTGCTGTGACTCAGATGTGCCATAGCAGGTTGATACCTACATGGGGGCCTCCCCTTCTCTGAGGAAAAGGAGATGGGGCATGGGGGGAGGGAGTGTGAGGGTAGAAATAAGAAGAGAGGGTGGCTGTGATCATGATGTAAAGTGAATAAATAAAAATTAAAAAGCTTTATTTTTATTTTTTTAAATGTTTACTTATTACTTCAGTTGCATCTCCATCACAGTGCCCTCATTCCAGCCCTGCTGGCCTCACCCTCCCATCCTCTCTCCATTTTCCAGAACTCTTAATTCTTCTTTTTGAATAATTATGCCTCAATTGTGAAAATTATAAGGTATAACATACATTCCCAATGTCCAGTCCATACGTATTTGACAACTGATATTAATATTCTGTTATCTATCTCCATGAGTTTAAAGTTTTATACCTAACTCATTTTCATCCTAACTTGCATTACCAACTTAAAAATATCTTCTTAGACCTAGAACGTCCTTTTAATTCCTTGACAACTTAAAATTTAACTGTGAGACTAACTGTCTAGTCTTCAACCACATCAGAGACCTGAGAAGGATAAATATATCTGATTATACAGGAAGTAAAGAGTTTTAAGTGGATGAAAGCTCATTCTTAATCAAGGGAACAATGATTCCCTTAATTAAAGAAAAAATATATTTGCCATTCATTGTCCTCCAATACCTTAAACAATCTAAAATCCAAACTTTAAAAGATGATGTATTTTTATTTTATTCATTTTTTATGTTTGTTTATTACTTCATGTTACATCTTCATCACAGTGCCCTCTTTCCACCTCTTCCAGTCCCGCCCTCCCATCCTCTACCCCCTCTATCCCTTCCATTCACTCCTCTGGAGTGGAGTGTCCCTACATATCAGCCCCTATCAGCACAACAGTCATATGCAGGCTAAGAGCTTTCTCTTGAACTGGGGGCCAATATGGTAACACCCTTAGGGCAAATGTCCCCTTAATAGGTAACAAAGTCTATGTTTCTGATTTTTTAGGTGTATTGGTGGTAGGATGTACTTTTAAATAGATCCCCAAAATGCTCAATGAGACAAAAAAGTTTTAATGCACAAGTTAGAGAAACATCTAGCAAAAAACATAGTAAAGAATTCCTTCCAATAATTATTACTAGAACAGACCATTGAGAAGTGGATTGGGAGACCATTTGAAATGTTTAAGAACATTAAAATTTTGTTAGTTATTCTATTCATGATATTAACCCAAAATAATGTGCAGAGAACTATAGGACTCTTTTGTGTTTCCTTTGCCTAGATAAATTGCTAGTCCTGGTCGAGTAACCATTTTTTTAAAATGGAAAACAATCTTTGGCATTAAATAATCAAGGGTTTGATACCTCACTGAAATTCCACTCCTAGGGGCTGGCAAGCTGGATTGGTAGGCAAAGGTACTTGGCAATAAGCCTGCCAGTTTGAATTGCTTCCCTGGGAACTTTGGTGGAAAGAGAAAACAGACGCTTGAAAGTTGTGCAGCAAACGCAAGCATGAGTGTGAAAGTGTTCATATTTGTGTGAGGATCTACACACAGCATACTAAATAAGTAAATAAATGTCTACAATTTTCTCTTCAAGAAAAACTTGTGTATTGTAAGAAGTCAGGCTGATTTCATTATTTATTTATTTACAGTTCTCATAATTTCACAGGATTACTTATTCTTTGAAAAGTTCATGAAAATAATTTTTAGGAGGTGGTTTTACCTTAATAAAGTCAAAGAGCTTGCCTTTTGTTGTCCTGTTCAGCCTGTGGCTGTGCCTTTAGAGTGTCCTGCTTAGTGAGTTGGTAGTGAAAACGTTTGTAAGAAATGCATCACATAGGGCTGGAGAGATGATTCAGTCATTAAAAGCTAGGCTCACTACCAAAAATATAAGAAATGCATCACCCATACAATACTGGCTTCTTTGTTTTACATGTCCAGAAAGAGTAGGGAGAATGGATTGAAATTACTATGATTCCAGAATGTCTACTGAAAACTATTAATTCTTGTTTTTATCTTTTTGACATAAATATAGTACACATTGAAGTATTCACATTTCTTTTCAGGAATCCTCTGGTGTTTCATATTTTCAACACATCTATCTTTTAAATGTGTCCAAATACTCCTGAGGTTTTCTATAGGAAATAGTTTTCTATTGCATGGTATTCATATGTAAATGCCTAGACCACCATTTCAGGCTTCTTGAATATATCTCAGGTTTCTTAGAGCATTCTCTCTTGTATTTTTATTTGTTGGGCACTATGTACCATAAGACCCAGCAACAGGGAAGTTTTTGGAGACCTTCTGCTTGCATGCAAGTACTGTCTCATTATTTCCTGGTTATATGAACAAGTAACCATGTAGCACTTCAAAGTAATATGAAAATGTGGAAAATATAAATAAATACATATTGTATTGGCTAGTATTCATGTCAGCTTGACACAGCTAGAGTCATCTGAAGGTAGAAAACCTCAATTGAGAAAATGCTTCCAAAAGATCAGGATGTATACAGCCTATAGGGCATTTTCTTAATTAGTGATTAGTGTTGGAGGGCTCACCCTACCTCAGGCAGCGCCATCCTTGCGCTGGTGGTCTTGAGTTCTCTAAGAAAGCAGACAGAGCAAGTTGGGGAAGCAAGCCAGTAAGCAGTGTTCTTCCATGGCTTCTACATAAGCTACTGCCTCCAGGTTCCCACCCAGTTTGAGAACCTACCTTGGCTTTTCTCAGTCAATTATGACTTGGGATATGCAAGCCAAAGAAACTCCTTCCCAAGAGCCTTTGGTCATGGTGTTTCATCACAACAACACACACACATACACACACACACA
>CAJQZJ010037369.1:558248-575075 GCA_907164525.1 Lophiomys imhausi | reverse complement strand
ACTTTCTGTTGATTCTTTTGCTATTGAAGTCCAGCTTTATTCCATGGTGGTCTGATAAGATACAAGGGGTTATTTCAATTTTCTTGTATCTGTTGAGGCTCTCTTTGTGTCCAACTATATGGTCGATTTTGGAGAAGGTTCCTTGAGGTGCTGAGAAGAAGGTGTATTCTTTTGTGTTTGGGTGAAACGTTCTGTATATATCTGTTAGGTCCATTTGGTTCATGATCTCTTTTAGGCTCATTATTTCTCTGTTTGGCTTCTGTCTTGATGATCTGTCCATCATTGTGAGTGGGGTTTTGAAGTCTCCCACTATTAAAGTGTTTGGATCGATGTGCAATTTAAGTTTTAGAAGCGTTTCTTTTATAAATGTAGGTGCCTTTGTATTTGTGGCATAGATGTTCAATATTGAGATGAACTCTTGGTGTATATTTCCTATAATGAGTATGTAATGCCCTTCTCTGTCTTTTTTTATTAACTTCAATTGGAAGTCTATTTTGTTTGATATTAGAGTGGCTACTCCAGCTTGTTTCCTGGGTCCATTTGCTTGGAAGACCTTTTCCCAGCCCTTTACTCTGAGGTAGTGTTTATCTTCAATAGTGAGATGTGTTTCTTGTATACAGCAAAAAGATGGGTATTGTTTACGGATCCAGTCTGTAAGTCTGTGTCTTTTTATTGGCGAGTTGAGTCCATTGATGTTGATGGATATTAGTGACCAGGGGTTGTTATTTCCTATTATTTTGGTATAGCTGGCTGTCTTGTGTTTCTCTTTTGTTTAGCTGCTGTGGAGGTTTCTAGTTCCTCTGTTTTCTTGGGTGTAGTTATCTTCTCTGTGTTGGAATTTTCCTTCTAGGATCCTCTGTAGGGCTGGGTTTGTGAGGAGATATTGTTTGAATTTGATTTTGTCATGGAATATCTTGTTTTCTCCTTCTATGTTGATAGAGAGTTTTGCTGGGTATAGTAGTCTGGCTGGGCACCTCTGTTCTCTCAGGGCTTGTAGGACATCTGTCCAGGCCATTCTAGCTTTTAAAGGTTCTGAGGAGAAGTCAGGTGTGATTCTGATGGGTCTGCCATTGTATGTGACTTGGCCTTTTTCTCTTACAGCTTTTAATATCCTTTCTTTGTTCTCTATATTTAGAGTTTCTATTATTATGTGGCGAGAGGAGTTTCTTTTCTGATCTAATCTGTTTGGTGTTCTGTAAGTCTCTTGGATTTTTACTGGCATCTCTTTCTTTAGGTTTGTGAAGTTTTCTTCTATGATATTTTTGAAGATATTTCCTGGACCATGGAGTCGGGAGTCTTCTCTTTCCTCTATGCCTATTATTCTTAGGTTCCATCTTTTCATTGAGTCCTTGATTTCTTGAATGTTGTGGGTGAGAGATTTTTTTAGCCTTCTCATTTTCTTTGGATGTTGTACTGATTTCTTCCATCGAATCTTCCATGCCTTAGATCCTGTCTTCCATCTCTTGCATCCTATTTTTCATACTCACATCCGTAGTTCCTGTTCTCTTCTCTTGATTCTCCATTTCCTCTTTTAACTCTGACTGTGTTTTCTTTATTGTTTCCATTTCTATTTTCATGTCTTGAATGGTAGTGTTCGTTTTGTACATTTCCTTCTCCAGTTTGCTTGTTTTTGTCTGGAGATCTTTCATTGCTTTATCCTTTTCATGTTCAACCTGGGTCACCTTGGCTTGGAGCTCTTTAATGATGTTATTCATTGTTTTGAATTTTAGAATCGTGGCTTCTCTTCTTTGAATTCCTTCATCGTTTCTTTCTTTTTTTTTTTTTTTTGGTTGTTCGAGACAGGGTTTCTCTGTATAACAGGTCTGGCTGTCCTAGACTCACTTTGTAGACCAGCCTGGCCTCGAACTTACAGAGATCCGCCTACCTCTGCCTCCCAAGTGCTGGGATTAAAGGCGTGCTCCATCAATGCCCGGCTTTCCTTCATCGTTTTAAATTCTTCTTGAAGGGACTTTATCACTTTGCATAATGTAGAATTGTCATCGTTTTCATGTGTTTCAGTTGTGGTGAGGTGGTTCGGGCTGGACGGAATAGTGTTGCTTTCTTTTGTTGTAGACATTTCGCTCTGTTTTTTTTTTTTTTTTTTTTTTTTTGTGTGGGTCGTGTCGTGGGGTTTTTTTTTTTTTTTTTTTTTTTTTTTTTTTTTTTTTTTTTTGTTGCTGCTGTCTTCTGGACTGTGGTGTAGGAGTTGTCTTACTCCACCCCTATAAGGAGAGTCATTCAGTCCCGCCTCCCAGGTGGGGACCTAATTAATTCAGGTGCACAAGTAAGCTCTGATTCCCTGCCAGAAGGGCCCTTACTAGTACAAAAGTTCGATATTGGACAGTTTCAAATATCTCACAGTTTGCCAGGGGTTTGTTCCTGTAGTGGATAAATCTGCAGTTCAGTTCCAATAGCCTTGCCGCTCTCGAGGCTTTGAAGCTGGCCTGTGACATCACAGACTGGGATCTGAAGGTGCTTTACAGTGGAGCTACTTCACTTCCAAGGGTCGCAACCTTTCCCAGATAATTGGATCGTCTGTGTGAGACCTGGGAGTGCCCAGCTGGGTGGGGATTATCTCTGCGTGGCTTCTGAATCTGCTGGCTGGGTATTAGGTTGGAATTTACCAGGTATTTCTCCTTTTGGGGGGATGGGTTATCCCGATTCCCAGGTCCAGAGGCTTCCTAGCATGTCCGAGAATTGGAAGGGGCATCCTGCCCAGGCATCTTCCGTGGTCCCTGTGTAGCTGGGTGAGATTTAGAAGGGGTCGTGCCCTTTGTACAGCGTCCTGCAACACTTGCCGCCTTGTGACTGTTGACCCCGAAATCAAAATACGTCCACGCCGGCTGCCACCATCTTGGATCCCCCCATGAAATGTTTTGCAGTAGAAAGTCTGTTATAGTGAGGTAATTGATTATGCCCATTGTATGATTTATGTACTTTTAGGTACTCAACATTCACAGCACTATGGCAACATTTTAAATAGTAAATAGTCTGAAAAGCATTAAGAAACACCAGATAGTTTCATTGCCCTTCTCCTGGAATATGCATATATATAATTGATTTATTTAATATATTGTAGTAAATATTAATAAACAATTAGTAATTTTGCATATATATGCAAATTTACTAATTTTCAGTTCAATATTAATTATGAAACTACTGTTAGCTTCACATCTGAATTTATTTCTATTTCCCAGGTTTAAAAGTGGTCTCCAGAAGAGGTCAGTTACTTCATTGTAAACATCTATAAATTCACAGAGGAAAGGTTCACATTTATAGTCTGAAAAACAACAGAACTAAAAAGTCTGTTCCTTCTCGGCTGATTTACTGTCACTTACAGGATGGCCTCAGATCCTCCTGCTCTTTCACAGACTGGATAGTTTTAGGTTAATGCGCATTTAATGAAAAGTGAAATGGATGGTATTAGATATATACAAATGTAAGTGCTGTCGCCTGAGCGGATGGTCTCTCAATATTATTCATAGAAATGTTTAAAGTACAGCCTGTGTTAGATCTGAAAAGAAGAATTGTAAACACTTGATAGGTTTGAGATGAGATATGAAACACCTCCATTTGATGTCTGAAGCCTTGTTTACATGCACACTTGCCTTTCCAAAGGAACAAAAGCAGAGTCAGCAAGGCAGGGGAAGGTAAATATTCTTCCTTTCTTCCCCTATTGAGAGAGGAAAGAGGCTTTTCTGGAGAGAATGACAGATGAGCTTCACACTGTTACACAACAATGCCTGGCTATATAAAGGGAACTGTGGGTGAGCTTTTACAAGACTACTTACTGCCAAAAGAGACCCTCCCTCTAGAGATTTTTTTCTTTTATTCTTTCATTCTCTCTAATACACATGCATGACATGTAAAGGACTGAGAACTTGTTCATAGGATTTCACTCCTGTAAGTATAAGTAACAGAACAGTTAAGTTGCTCTACAGATAAATGAAAAATATAGAAGCTATATAATATAGAGGCTAGATTTCTAGGTGTTTCACACCCTACAGAGAAACTTTAGTTCTTCAAAAATATGGCTGTCTTTAATCCTTTCATCCTTTTCCTACAGAGAAAAAAAAAATCTCATGGTGGAGAAGCTGTAGTGTGTGAGGGGGAGGGTGGGAAATGAGTGGGATCGGGGTGCATGATATGAAATTCACAAAATGAATAAATAAATGAAAAGTAAAAAAAAGAATATGGCTGTCTAAAATTGTATCAAAATTTACCTAAAAGTCATTCATTCATTTATTCATTTATTATTTAATTTAGAAACGGGCTTAGAATTCAAGAATAGCTCTGCAAATCTCAGTGTTTACAAGATTTGCATTAATTTTCTCAAATGTCTTCATTCTCTTTGGTAACATGATAGTTGGGTTTATTTTCCCTTAAAGTCTCTGTTACATCATGGTGCTGACTGATGATTTTTAAAGAGCAGATCGTAGAAGATGTGAGTTTTGATTAATCCCTTTAATTTTCAAGAATTACAAACCATTTGTTCAAAGATGGTATCAACCAAACAGACAGACAAAGAGAACCAGCAAGATGCTAGGATTACAAGTATCTTCACATGTTAATGACCAGACTAGTATAGAAATAACTCTCTCAAGTTTTACTTCTCAGTACATGCTGAGGGAAACTTACTCTATTTATACATTGCTATGACTTGGATATGAAATGTCCCCGACAGCCTCATGTACATGAACTCACAGTCTCTGGCTGATGCGAAGCTGTGGACCTCCAACAGCTGGGTCCTAACAGGAGGCAGTGATAGCATTGGGCAGGATGTCTTAGGGATTACAAACCAACCCATCTTCCTGCCCACTATCTCTCTGCTTTCACATTTGTGGAGATGCCAACAATCCTCAAAGTTGCTGTCAAGGCCAACTGGGTCTTCTCAACTTTGAGCCCAAATAAACTGATCACTGTGATGCTTCTTTTGGGCATTTTTCCACAGAGACAAGGAAAGTGGGGGATACTTTATCATTCCTTTCTTTGGATTGCATTTGAATGGTGATTGCAATTGGTGGGGTCCAGAAATGAAGATGGAGCTGTAAAGGTCAGCAATGTTATCCACTAACCGCGTGTCTGTGCCTGGGTTGGAATGCTCTGCTCAGTAACAAGGCATAGTCTGTGTAGGAACTTTGCAGAGGAGTTGGAGGGTAAAGGACAAGGAAGAATGCAGATAACAGGTCCTTAAAAGTTTCCACTGTGGGTAAGATGGGTTCTGCGTTTGAGGCTCAGATATTCCTACTTTTGACAAATTACCAATAGTCTACTTGGTTGTGCCAAAGTGAACCAATATCTCCTCAAGGAAAGTGTGTGATGGTCAAGACTGGTGGGTGTTTAGGACATAAACTTAACATTTGAATTTGGCTGGAGCCTGACACTGTACTCAGCTTTGGGTCTCAGAGACAGAACAGTAGACAGGAGGTGAAGGATCAGAAGGGAAACAACACACCAACCCCCACAGAGGCCAAGGCCATGCAGAAAAGGCAAGAAAGGACAGGACAATCCTGAAGCAAACACTGAAACAAAAGTCAAGGCAAATTTAAGCTTCCTTCCCTAGAAGACATTACCTGCCTTTTCTAGCAAATTCTAGCTCACAAGAGTTAACTGTGTTAGCCTGGGGTTGGGCACAACACTTGTAGGTGAAAGAGAAGAGGGTCATTTTCACACTACAACTCAATGAGCTGGGGAGATTTTCACCCTGACCTAGCATGTGAACACAGAGGCTTGGAGAAGGGTGGTGTGAGCACAGTGATGATGACAACACGGGCAATTAATGACGCATCTGTCATTGCCCTAGTTTTCCCTGACACTGCAAATGGGTTATGCACCATGTTTGGGGATAGACCTAGACTTCTTGAGAAATGAGCTTGTGGCCTAGAGTATGACTAATGACAGGGGAAGGGAGAGGTGGCAGGACAGCTTGGAGTCTGCAGGGCTCTTGGATGGCCCTTCTGCAACTGCTCTAATTCTCCACAGCGTTTCTCCTTGTATCTTGTGACCTTACATCATCATGCTTGGGTCCATATACCATTTTATGCATTCATTCTAAACTTTTCCTGCATACTAACATACACATTAGTTTGTATCTTTCAGAGAATCTGCTCAGTTTCTAGAGTAATGCATTTTGAAATGTTAATAATCTTTAAGAATTTAAAACATTTTATATTTATTGTGGATGGGAGGAGGTATGTACCATGGGATATGTACAGTGGTCAGAAGAAAATTTGCAGGAGATGATTCTTTTTTTTCCACTGTGAAGGTGCATAGATTGAACTCATGCCTTTTTATTTGGAGGCAATTAACTTTACTCAATGAGCCACCTCATCAGCCCCTATTCACATTAATAATAGTTATTAATCATGTTAAAGAATAATATTTTTAAGAGGAAAACAAAATATCTTGATTTATGCAAGGAAAAAGAGAAGTTGTAAAACATAATTTTTTTATGAGTTGGCACATCAGAAAAAAAGTAAGCCTCTTGTGAAATTCCACAACAGTTATTTACCTGCAGCCGGGAGCACTCCATAGTGAGGCAGATCAACAATGAGGCTTGCACCTTGTGCCCCACCTACCACAAATGTTGACCTGGTAGGGTAGTACTAGACCTCAGCATCTACACATCACACTGCTGTTATGTGATAAGCCTAGGCCACAAAGCCTCACTGCTCAGGAGCTCTAAAATCTGTCACCCAGGCTGTCTGTCGGATGGCTGTGAGCTAGCTGAGTGGGTGTAAGCTGATAACTCAGGCCCTCCTCTGGCTCTGGCTCTGGCTCTGAAGACCTTCAGCTGGCCTAGCTAGCATCTGGATGGCTCTCCACAGCCTTTGCTTTGCATTGTGCTCTATGTTTCATGTTACGTTATAGCTCAAGAAAACCACATAGATCTCAATAAACATCCTCTGGGGTGGGTTTATAGACAGTTTAATATTACATATATATAGTGGTTTAACAGAGAAATGCCTCCCATAATCTCTAACATTTAAACACTTGCTCCTCAGTTTGTGGCTGTATTTGGGGCAGCCTAGGAGGCGTTGACTTGCTGTAGGAAGCATGTTTCTGAGGATGAACTTTGAAAGCCTAAGATATCACTCTACCCCCAGTTTGCTGACTATGATTCATTCCTTTCATTTAAGATATGAGCTCTCAGCTTGTTCTTTCAGCCCCCATGCCTCTTTGCTCCCTTGCCTCCTCAACTTGATGGTAATATATTCTTATCTCTTAGTAACCATAAACCTGACAGTTCCTTTCTTCTCTCATGGTGTTTTATAACAATGATGGAAAGTGATTTTTCATATAATATAATATACTATTATATTGCAAAAATAATCTGATAGCTAAAAGTAAACCATATAAAATTCCTTCTAACCATTTTAATTAAAAATGATAGTTTCAAATTGTCACCTATAATATTCATTTATCTAGGTCAAGTGAGTTTCAAATATTTACAGCTATTCTTTTAAGGTAAAAAAATATTTCAATATATACCATTATGAGAAAAATAAAGATATTAATGTACAATTCTAATTTGTTAAATGCTATCATTTTGTCATGCTGTTTAAATTATTTTAAGGGGAAAACAACCTACGTATGCAACTAAAGTTTCTTTCCCTTCCCAATTTTCTCCTGTTTCTTTTCTGTTCATAACTCAGAGAGGTAGACCCTGATAGGTCTCAGAAATTTTTAAAAAATGTTGAAGAATAGACAGATAGAATCTTATAATTAAATTTTGAACTGTTTAGGAATCAAGAGGGTGTTATAGATCTAAGAAGATACTCTTAAAAGTGTGTTGCAAGATAGTATGAATGTTGAGTCACATATAGACCTTTAAACTCATGGAGTTGGGTAGATAGTAGAATGTTAAAGTCAGGGGCCAAATAGGTATAAACTGAACATTGGGAAGGTATACTGGGCCAATTTACTCTCATAAATGTGGCATATTTATATCTATGGTTTTGTATAATACTTACTGTTATAAGAGAAGGAACCAGCTGTTGGACTGAAAGGGGAAACCTCTGGAGGGAAGAGGGTGGAAGGGCGGGTTAGGAAGGGGGAATAGGGAGGGGTTTGTTACTGAGATGTAACTTGAAGAAAAAAAAATAAAGTAGTTAAAAAAAAATCCTTTTTTGTACTTTCATGAAAAATATATAATATTATTTTAAATTTGTTCAAGTTTTCAGATTTATGTTAAATCCACTTAACAGATTATGATAAATCCACTTATATTAACTAGAGACATAATGCTATCAGCCCCACTCTTAAAGGACTTTTAGGGTTTTTGTTTTTTTAAATGTTATAGGCATGATTGTGTTATGTCCCTGAGTAAGTAGTATAGTAATATCTGCATATGCTAGACATCACTGCATGTAAGGTATATTCATATTTACTGTTGTTTTCGAGCTAACTTGGGAAAAGTATGTTTTCTACACTGAAGAGGGCTACTGAGCTTGGAGGCTGCACAGTTGCCATGATGCTGTGATTCCACTGGGCACATCTAAGATGTAGAAAGCACTCTCACTGAGCAGGGAAGGTGACTGGATGCTCTTACTCTTGGCTCTATGAATTTCACTTGGTATTAATCCCTTTTACTCCATCTGAATCCTTCTCGACTCTATATTCTCTTTCCAAGAGGATTATCTCAAAGTAGAGGGCAGGCTATAAATTGTTTGTTCATAAGGTAACATGTTCTCTTGTGAAATAGTCAGATATTTTCTATGTGAAATGTGTCCAGTTTTCACTAAGTCTAATGGAACCAATAACCTTTACTCTTCTTTAACTTAAGTGACTTATCTCAGAATAGACTAATACAGCCACCAGAATTTACATTTTAATATCCTCCTTTGAGAATGGAATGTTTCCTATGGAAAATAGTGTGTATAGTTTTGAAAAACACCTACTCATTTCCTTAAATGTTATTTGTGCTTAATCTGTGAGCTACCAATACTATTTTTATGTATGTGCTCCAGAGAAATAACATACCCTCACACAAACTTATATGTTAATTCTATAGATACATTGTTTAAAAGAGCCCAAAAGTGGAAATCACAAACATGTACATTAAATACCAAATGATAGAAACTATGTTATATCTTTTCAATGAACTATGAATCAGTAGGAGGGGGGCTATTATCAATATGTAAAGTAAATAAATTAATTAATTAATGAAGAAAAAAGAAAATAAAAATGTAAATCAGTAATAGAAAAGGACACTATTCAGATACTTGGTACACTGTGAAAAAACACTTAAACATTTTGATAGTTGATAGGAGTCAGTCATAAAAGATCATCATGTTGTTTAATTCTATTTTAATGAAAAATTTCACATTATGCAAATCCATATACATAGGAAATACAATGGTGGTTGATCGTAAATAGATGACAAATGACAATTAATGAGATAATATTTCTTTTCAGAATGATGAAAATGTTCTCATTTAGATTATGGCAGTGATTATAAAACTTTCTGGTTACAATAAAACTCACTGTAGTCTGCATGTTAAACAGATGAATCTTATGAAATGTGAATTGTGTCCCAACAAAGCTGTTTAATGTATGCATTTTCATGAATAGATGAAACAAAGCATTTTAAGGTTGAACATAAACATGAAACTTTAAATGATATCTTATTCTTTTTCTTATAAAATGTAAATGTAATGCACTATAAGATGAGAAACAATATTGATCATAAAAATAAGAAATTAAAATAGACATTGTAGATTTATTTATCTGACAATGTATCATTTTACCATTGGAGAATACAGTGTTTATCTGCTCATTGCTGGGGCATTATAAGTTTTAAAGATATTGGACGTTCTTCAGAAGTGACTTTCTTCTGATGACTTGTTCTTATTTCAGTGGAAAAAAAAACATGAACCATTTTAAAAATATATGGATTGTTTTGATAAAAATGGTTGATTTTTTATTTTTCTAGTCCTTTCTAGATGTATACAATTTATAATAAACTAAAGGTCTCCCAATGCATAAAAGCCTCATTTTAATAGACACTAAGACTTGAGGTGATTCTAATTTTATGTAGCAAACCAGGAACATTAAGCACACATCTTCATGAGACTCATTTCCAAGCTGTATAACAAGTAAATGACCTGCAGAGCAAGCTAGAAAAATAACACCAGGATTGAGTGGGAAAAGCTGAAAGCAAAGAGAGAAAGTACGGGGTACAAAGCGAAAAGTTAACAGCTGTGCCCAGCAGAGGCCGGCCAGAGAACCAGGGAGAGACTGCCTAAGTATGGACAATTAAGAGTTGAGTTCTGACATATTACTTTTTGAGGTAGTCAGTAGACATCCACAACAGATCATAGAAAAATGTAGGCTTCAGGGATATGATATAGGCTGTAATATTAACTGTGTCATTTCTATACATACGACTAGTTGAAATCACCAAGGGTGTGTAGATAGAAAGCTTGCAATATTAAGAGGCCAATGGAAGAGAAAGGAACAGTCAAGGAGACAGAAAAACTACAGCTATAATTAGTTCCAAACCAAGAATATGTGTTCTGTGCAAAAAATGTGTTACTGAGACGTAGCCATTGGATATATAATGTAAGTATCATCCTACTTCAGCAACTACAGTGCAGAGATTGGTCTTTTTAGGTTTAAGTTGCTTAGCACCTCCTTGCTTAACAACTGTCAGCTTAGGTAGAGAAGTGAGAGTATCTCACTAAGTTTTTAATCCATTAAATCAGGAGCAGAAAATTGCTGTATTTGGGTAGAAAAACTGTGGAGAGAAAAAGGAACATGTGCTTAAAACTGTCAGTTGAAGACTAGAAATTATATTACTTTGATGATTAACATGTAGTTTTTATGAAGGAGAGTTTGCTTGGTGATCAAACTACTCTTTTACCTTCCAGTAAAATATGTCATGTAAAATAATTTAATATTGCCTTCTTATCTTTTACTATGTCCATATATTTTTGTAGTTGGCTAGTAAATGTCAAGGCTATAAAAATATCATATTTAAAATTAATAAAATTATATTACTTAACTACATAATACAATGTAGATAGGCAATAAACACAGTAATTTCTGTATCTGTGCATAATAAAATAATGATCAAAGTGCATAAAAATGATTTAACCTTAGGCTGTTAAAAGGTTTCCATCCCTTTTAATTACTTGAGGATCAAGACTAAAGAAACTACTAACAACTCATGATATGTTTATCTCAACTTGTGGCTTCAAGGTTCTGCTAGCCTATAATCCAGCATGGAGAATGGAGATTGTTTATTCAGTGTTCTATCTTGTGATGTCACATCACTGGAGCACATGGCTACGTCTGTATCTCTCCGTGCTGTCTAGTGTAACTTCTCTGCACCAGGGTCCAATGCATCCCAGGCATTTTGGTTAAAGCCAATGGTGGTGAATCTGAGACTAGTTCGAATCTCTAAGTCTGTGGCTGATCACTCATTCAGTTGTCCAATAATTATAACACCTTTGTATGAGACTTTCTAATTGATTTGAATTAATTTTGAGCTGATGAGGACAGAATAACAGTTTCCTATGATATTCAAAGTGGAGAGAATGAATACATTTTAAGGAGGCCTAGAATATCATTTTGCCAAACATTTAAAACAGTACACTTTTTTATGTATTTCTTTTCTCTCACTGGAAAGGCACTAGCCACTGATTGGATCTAGGAGATCAAAGCAAAAACAAATTTCAGAATATGAAATTTAAGTTTTTACAAGTTCAGCTTTGAAATCCTTTATTAGATATAAAGATACATATATAAATGGGAAGAATGGATTTTTTCTACCCTCTGGATATATTAAGGCTTCTTTGCCTGTAGAGATTGGATTGAGCAGAGATTGTATGGAGGACTTTTTTTTAATATTTATTTATTACTTCAGGTTACATCTCTATCACAGTGCCCTCTTTCCACCCTTCCCAGTACCACCCTCCCACTCTCTACCCCTATACCTTCCATCCCACTCCTCCAGAGTGGAGTGTCCCTACATAGCAGTCCCCTGCCCCAGTTCAGCAGACATATGAGGGCCAAGAGCCTCCTCATATACTGGGAGCCTACAAGGCAACGCCACTAGGGCAAAGAATTTCATTGACAGATAACAAAGTCTGTGTTCCTGTTCTCTTTGGCGCATTGGTTGTAGTATATTTATCCTGTACTATATAGCTAAAATCAGATTATAAGTGAATAGATGCCATGTGCATCCTTCTGAGTCTGGATTAGCTCACTCAGGATAAGCTTCTCTAGTTCTATCCATTTAGCTGTAAATTGCATAATTTCATTGTTTCTGATGGCTGAGTAGTATTCCATTGTGTAGATGTACCACAGTTTTGTTTTTTTTAATCCATTCCTCAGTTGAGGGACTTAAGGGTTGTTTCCAGTTTCTAGCTATTACAAATAAAGCTGCTATGAACATAGATGAGGAAATGTCTTTGTGGTTTGGTGAGGAATCATTTGGATGTATACCCAGAAGTGGTATGGCTGGGTCTTGAGGTAGAGCTACTCCAAGTTTTATAAGATATTGCCAGACTGATTTTCATGTGGTTGTACCAGCTTGCACTCCCACCAGCAATGGAGGAGGGTTCCCCTTTCTCCACAACCTTGCCAGCATGTGCTGTCCTTTGAGCTTTTGATCTTAGCCATTCTGACAGGTGTGAGATGGAATCTCAGGGTCCTCTTGAATAGCATTTCTCTGATGATTAAGGATGCTGAGTATTTCTTCAAGTGTCTCTCAGCTATTAGGAATTCCTCCTGTATGAATTCTCTGTTTATCTCTGTTCCCCATTTTTTATGGGATTATTTGGTTTCTGGCATTTAATTTCTTGAGTTCTTTGTAATTTATGGATATTAGCCCTCTGTCAGATATGGGGTTGGTGAAGATCTTTTCCCAATCTGTAGGTTGCCATTTTGTTCAAATGACAGTGTCTTTTCCCTTACAGAAGCTTTTCAGTTTCATGAGGCCCCATTTATTGGTTGTTGGTCTTAGAGCCTGAGCTGTTGGTGTTCTGTTCAGGAAGTTGTCACCTGTGCCAATGAGTTTGAGGCTTTTCCCCACTTTCTCTTCTAGTAGATTTAGTGTGTCCGGCCTTATGTTAAGGTCTTTGATCCACTTGGACTTAAGTTTTGTGCAAGGTGATAAGTATGGGTCTAATTTCATTCTTTTGCATGTCGACTGTATGGAGGATTCTTTTTATAGAGTTTTTGTAAGTCTTGGATGACAAAGGTATCATAGAAAAATCTGCTGTCAACAGTAATAGACTGGGGAGAATATGAACAGTTGAAATGGAACAAAGTAATTGAATAGGCATCTGTAGAAGATTTACTGAGGAGAATAAAAACAGAGAGAAATTGAGTAGCCTGAAAGGAAATGTCCTACTTTGTTGCCAAGAGTAAGAAAATGTTGAAAGGGAATGAAGAAAATGAGGAGGTTGAGAATGTTATTAAAAGCCAAAGAATGGATATTTGGAAAATTCTGGTAATGTACTATTCCCTTGAATTCACAATAGTGCTATCCTAATAGAAGTGTTACAAGGTAAAATAAAATAAAATGAAATAAATTCTTAAAAATTTTAAGAAGCAAGCTTTTTGAAAAGAAGGAAGCACCCATTTCTCTTAGGCTGTCATTTTGGGAGTTCTTTAATGGGTTATTTACTCTGGAAATGCTGGAAATATTGAACATCTTGGGTGAATATGTTGACATTAAAAGAAGTTAATATATGACAGATGCTTCTGCAATTATTGTTATCTTACACATAAAGTGATATCAGTAACTCGTTGGGTTCGATTCTGAGTCCATGTAGTTTTTCTACAAGAGGCCACTTGCACAGAACAAACACCTGATGGCCAGACATAATTTATTAGCTTTGGCTGCATCAGTTTTCCAAACTCTCAAGTGGCAATCATGATGTATGCAGCTCAGGTTTACTATGGATTGAGTGACCTTTTGAAAGATGCTCGGCAGTGTGCCTGGCACATAGAAGGCTCTTGACCAGGAGTCTTAACCTGTGTATGTAGATGTTCTCATTAATTAAGAGCTATTTCTTTGCAGGAATAATGCAAATAGAGCAAGAAAGATCGTGGAAGCGTGGCTTTTCCTTGAAAGTACTAGACTTCTATCTTTGGAATTCAGGTAGGTTTATGTCTGACGTGTGCTTGAATAAACCCACTGAGAGCATGCTCATGACCTCAGAAGGATGCTAAACTCCACACAGGAGAATGTCAGTTATTAAAACACCATTTTGCTCAATTTGGCCTTGCTTCCTCTGGAAAACCAACTCCTTGGTTCCAATTCCATCTTTGCAACAATTCTCAGAAAAGTCTCATATCCTCTTATGGAAATTCTTCAAAATATGTGAAATGGTTAATGACTTCTAATTATTTACCAGGGGAAATGTTATCTTTGTTATATGTTTTGATTCTATTTCAAAATTGTCACTCAATAAACATCCAATTGTGTGCCTCATGTTTCAGAGCATTGCCTTTCACTTGTCCTTCCTTGATGATTCCCTTTCTAAAGTTGTATTGTTGCAATTTACTCTGATATTTGGTAGAATGACAGTAATTTGGTTTTTGTTTGTTTCTTTTCTTTTTTATTGTTTCTTTTATTTTGTGAATTTCACATTATGCACCCTGTTCCCTCTCATCTCCCATCTCCCCTCAGATCTACCCTCTACCCTTGCAACCTCTCCCAAAAGAAAAAAGAATCTCATTGTGGAACCTGTAGTGTGTCTCAATGTATCCCACAATATTCCCTTTTGTCCACATGTTTCTGCTTGCAAATGTTCATTATAATGAGTCTTGGGTCTGATATGAGGCCCCTGGTTTCTGCTACTTTGTCAATACTGGAACCTCACTGGGATTCCTCTTAGATATCCTATTGTTGTCCTGTGTCACAGAGATCCTTTAGTTTTGGGTCTGTGGAACTGGCCTCTTCATGTACTCCAGAACTTCTTCTATCTGGTATATGTTGTGGTAGGCCAACTCAAAGCCCTGGTTCTGGGCCTGTAACCTCTACCTTAAGGGCCAGTTCTACTGTGCTACCCAGGTAACATGCAGGGCCTGCTCTCCTGTGTGCTGCAGCAGATAAGGGATTGGATGACCTCTCCTGATCTCATGAGACCATCAGGGCCACCTCTCCCAACTGATTCTTTGGAGAGGGCATGAGTGGAGGGGATCACTTCCCTTCCAACACCACCAAAAAGCAGACAAAAGGAAGGGAAGGGCTGACTCTCCCACACTCATAACTTCAGGGCTGTCTCACCCACAACCCTCACATCCAGGGCCAGCTGTACTGTGCAGTCTAGGCAAGGTACAGGGCCTGCTCACCTGAGTGCTGTAGCATGTGAGGGAGAGGGACAGGTCTCCTCTTCTTATGACACCATCAAGGTCAGGATTCCTCTCCGCCACTGGTGATGAGGGCAAAAGGGAGGGGAGAGGATCTTTCCCTTCCCAACACCACCACAAAGCAGACAAAAGGCAGGGCTAGCTCTTCTACACTCACACTCTCAGGGCTGACTTACCCAAAACCCCCACATCCAGGACCAGGCCAGGTTCTTCTAGTCTCTGGTTTCCTTCCTGTCCTAGGAGCCCATCTGGTGCTTCCCTGGCGGTGGACTGGTGGTCGTCAGAGGTTATCTTGCTGTCCAGGCTCCATGGTGCCAGACTTACCCACAACCCCCACATCCAGGACCAGGCCAGGTTCTTCTAGTCTCTGGTTTCCTTCCTGTCCTAGGAGCCCATCTGGTGCTTCCCTGGTGGTGGACTGGTGGTCATCAAAGGTTAGCTTGCTGTCCAGGCTCCATGGTGCCAAACTGGTGGTCTCAGGCTTGCTTTTTTCCAGGAATGTTAGGCTACTATTCATTCAGATATTCATAGGTCAGAATACTAAATGTAGGCATAGCCTCTCTCTTCTCTGCCACCTATTGTTACACATTTGACAGTAATTTCTTGGTCTATAGATGACTAAATATAAATCATTGTACACAAAAAGTAGTCCAAAAATTGCTAAATGATTATTGAGATACTAGTAAAAAATAGCCAACTAAGTTTTAAAATTAAACATTATTAGTCCCTTATCATGGAAATAAAATTGAGAACAAAATATTTTGTTTTGAAGTAATTGCTCCCTAAATAGCAAAGAAAGCATCGATTTTGCTGCAGAAAGCATTAAGCTGCAATTTGTACAATATACACATGTCCATATTGCAAACAGACACCCATCACACTCAGGACTTCAAGATAAATAATTAAATATAAAACAAGGGGACCAAGAAACAACAAGCATTTTTATTGTTATTGTGTTTAACTGTATTTGCCCATAATCTGGTGATTATCTGTGTTAGTCTGTTTTGTACTAAGGAAAAAAAAAAACAAAAAGAAAAAGAAAAACAAACTTACAGCCTTTCCGGGAGAGGTTGTATCACTGAGTACAATTACCACTGTTCTCTCACAAAATCAGAATAGAGGAGCTCTTCCCTTGATGCCATTTCAGAAAAAAAAAATGACTCTTAGGCTCTAGAAAAGAACATTCTTGGGTCACTGCACTAGTAAGAGGCTTGTACAGCTTCTTAAAAGATTCACACACTTTTAGAGACAGAAAAAAATGTTTTCTAGAATAAATTAGGTAGTAAAGCAAAGACATCTCTTAATCTTACATGAAGATAATTAATGAAGCCTGTTTAATTTTTATCTGTACTAGGACATTATAATCTGAGTTTGACTTAGATTCTGAGTTGTATTCTTATTGAAGAGTATCACAAACTAGAAAGTCCAGTATTCAATGGAGGGTTGTGTAAACACACACACACACACACACACACACACACACACACACACACACACACA
>CAJQZJ010037369.1:513451-548867 GCA_907164525.1 Lophiomys imhausi | reverse complement strand
CACACACACACACACACACACACACACACACACACACACACACACACACACACACACCTTCACTGGGAGAAGAAACACTGAGACAAAGAGAGAGAAGGAAGGAATGGTCCTTCCCTGAATATATTCCCAGATTACTGTAGTGACATGGGAATTTGTGGTCATATCAAATACTGTCATCCCAGAACTTCAGACTTAGAGGCAGGAAGAGACTGAGTGTGAAGCTGGCCTAGGCTATGTCATAAGACTTTATCTCAAAACAAATCAAGAAATATATAGATATTATGCTGAATTAACACATTCTCTGGCTCAGATAGATTAAAAATAGTAATATTTTGTGCCACTTTTTTTTTTTTACTTTGATCAAAGTACCAGGGGGATAGATCTCAGTATCAACTGCTATTAAAATCAGAAAAGAGGTTCCATGTTGAAATCAAAGCTCATGCTGGGAAGAATGTAAATACCCCACTCAAGTAAGTTTCGATTTCTCCTTAAAAAAAAAAAAAGTATAAAAATCAAAGATGTCTGTCTTACAAATCCTAAATGAAAGTTTCTTTAAACATTTTTTTTCCTGGTGGTTTGAGTGAAAATACCCCCATAGGCTCATATATTTGAATATTTGGTTCCTAGATGGTGGGCTTTTAGGGAAGAATAAAGAGGTGTGGCCTTGTTGGAGGGAGTGTGTCAATGGGGGTGGATTTTGAGTTTTTAGAAGTCATGTCAAGCCCATATTCTCTCTTCTCTCTCTCTCTCTCTCTCTCTCTCTCTCTCTCTCTCTCTCTCTCTGTAATTTTCAGATCAAATGTGGGCTCTCAGCCGATACTCCAGCATCATGCCTGCTTGCCTATCACTGTGGTCCTCATCATGATGATCATGGGCACCCCATCAAAACCGAAAGCAAACTTCCAATTAAAGGCTGTCTTTTATAAGCTGCCTTGATCATGGTGTTTCCTCACAGGAATAACTGAGAGACTAAGACATTTGGATTCTTGTTAGGTCAGTCTAACAGCTTTAAAGGACAACATGTTTTCCATGCAGTGTCAAACCCTTGAGACTAATTTCTTCAGCAGTCTCTGAAACAAGTTTCTAGAAATACTTATTTTGTCTATGTATGCCCAAAGTAGACTTGCCTTTGCAGTGCCAAGAGTCAATAATTTTCCTCTTTTTTGCAATGAAAAATTCAATCGATCTGAACTATACAACTGCTTAATATATCACTGTTGTGTATATTGCATCTCCACATAATTTTGTCCTGTTTGTTTCAATAAAACAGTAAGTGCTGAGAGTCACTATTTGTGTCTAGAAGTCATCTGTCCCTTGTGGTCAAGTAACTTTCTTATTGATGAGGTGATGTATGACATGACATCAAGGTTTATCCACCTTGGAAGGTCCTTGCCTACACCTGAATTCTTTATTGACGCCTATACTCACAGCAAAGAAATCTTACACAGAGTGTCTATCCCAGAAATATACATTGTTGTGGAAATTAATTAGAAATGTGGTTGGTCACTTGAGACATGGGACAAACACACTTGATGTGTGCCTCAGTCTCTGGTTTTACCTCGGTTGACAGAGAAAAGCCTGGCTCAAAAGCTGTGAGGCTAAGCAGAAATATTTTTTAAAGGCAAAGTGTATTCTGGAATATTACAGGAAGTGTTTGGAAAGATAGTTTGATCTGACCTCATTTTCCATACATTTAGTAACGACTCAGGAAATTTAGCAATGTAAGTCTAAATAAAATCACAGGGTTCCATATTTGGAGAATATCACAAGGCTTTCCAGTTGAGTTATGCGCATAGCAGAAGTTATTTGGCTCATTAGAGTTAATCTTTGTAGAAAAATAAAGAACAAAAGGAATAGCTCAATTGCTGATGCTACTGGAAATAGATAAAGTCAAGAAGAGACATTTATTAAAAAGCCTTAATACATTTTCATTTTGCTAAGTGAAATTATATGTGAAGCAAACTTGGAGAATAATTTTGAAAAAAGAATCATACAATGGAATTTTTAAATACCAATTAAAATTCATTGCAAATGTAAGTTATTAATGCTAAGCTAGTCTGAGCTCCACATTCATGGAGCTAGTTTAGCTGCGCTCCTGATTTTCCCACTCTCCCTGATACTCTATCCTCTTACTTTCTCTTTTCTTCTCGTCCCCAGTGCCAGCTGTTTCTTAGCAAGGCAGGGGATATTGAAAACATAAGAAGTGTGTCAGTCATTCTGCTGGTTTGTCTATCATGTTGTAGTCATGGAGTATCAAGTTGGGGCACAAAGACTTCAGGAATGATTTCATATCAGTAAATTCTCTATTGACTTAAGCAGCTAAACTGAATGCCATATAGGGAACATCACTTGCTTTCTTTCCCTTTTTTTTTTTCTTTTTTTATTCACTTTATATTCCAATCACGGTCTGTCTCCCACCTCTCCTCCTAGTCCCACCTTCCCACTCCCTTCCCCTTCTGCCCATTCCTCCCATCCCCTTATCCTCAGAGAAGGGGAGGCCTCCATATGGGTACCAACCCACCCTGGTGCATCAAGATGCATAAGGTCTAGGCATACTCTTTCCCATGGAGGCCAGACAAGGCAGCTCAGCTATGTGACAGGGATCCAAAGGCAGGCAACAGAGTCAGAGACAGTCCCACTCTGATTGTTAGGGGACCCAGATGAACAAGCTACACATCTGCTACTTATGTGTAAGGGAACTAGGTCCAGCTTATATATGCTCTTTGCTTCGTGGTTCAGTCTCTATGAGCTCCATGGGACCAGGTGAGTTTACTCTGTAGGTCTAATTGTGGTGTCCTTGTCCCCTCCAGTTCCCTCAATCTTTCTTGCCAGTCTTCCCCAAGACTCCATGAGTTCTGCCAGTTGTTGGCTGTTGGTCTCTGCATGTTTTCATCAACTGCTGGATAAAGTTTCTTAGAGGACAGTTATGCTAGGCTCCTGTCGGCAGGATAGCAAAGCATTATTCATAATGTTCGCTCTCTCCTACAGGGTAGGTCTCAAGTCATCTAAAAATTAAATACCAACAAGCCAAATAACCCAATTTTAAAAAATGGTATGCAGAGCTAAGAAGAGAATTCAAAACAAAGCAATTTCTAATGACTGAGAAGCACTTAAAGAAATGTTCAGCATCATTTGTCATCAGGGAAATGCAAATCCAAATGACTGAGATTCCATCTTGCACCCATCAGAATGACTAAGTTCAAAAATTCAAGTGACAGTACATGGTGGTGAGGATGTGGAGGAAGAGAACCCCCCTCCATTGCTGGTGGGAGTGGAAACTTATACAACTACTTTGGAAATCAATCTGGTAGTCTCTCAGAAAACTGGGAATACTTCTATCTCAAGAACCAGCTATACTACTCCTGGGCATATATCCAAAAGACCCTGAACCATACCACAAGAACAGGGCCTCACTTTATAACCCAGGCTGGCCTTAGGCTGGTCTTGGATTCACATAGTTCTGCTTGCCTGTGCTCCTGAATTGTATGTTTTATGATGCAACTATTTTGGTTTTGAAATAATAATATGAATCTATGCAATGTAATTTAAAGAGTACCCTCAGAATAGCTTACTGATTATTTTATCTAAAGTAAGTTATTAATATATTTATGTTCATTGCCCAGAGATATTGACTTGGGACCCAGTTTTTATCTACTCCAAATGCATTTGTTTTCATCTGTTACACACACATGTGGCCTGAAATGCAGTACATGAATTTATTAATACAGTGGTATTTCTAAGATTCTGTTTTGATTCACAGTTCTGTGTAGGGTAGGTGCTAAGTGTACAGATAAAGAGGTCACTCCACCTACATTGGAATTGTCTTTATTGTAAGAAATTTACTAATGCTCATTGTGCCTCTGTTTGCTTCTAGGTAAAGTAGATAGCAGTTCATATGGTTATTATGAAGGTCACAAGAGTCAGCATGTGTGCTGCTAGAAAAGCAACTGGCAACAGAAAAAACTGTTCAAATGTAAGTTAATGTTAAATATGTTGTGCGCTCCATTTCTATGTTGAAACTCTGATATTTAGCATAACTAGACTTTGAGTTCGAGCCTTGACAAGAAGAGTAGAGTTAAATGATGTTTATAACTCAGTAGGAATGGTGTCCTTAAAAAGAAAATTTGCATAAAGCTCCTCTCTTTTCTTCTTTTTCTTTCTTTCTGTTAATTTTGAAATTCTTGAGAAAAAGACCAGTTTCATAATTTTGAGACAAATTTGAAGCAAGCTTTAATTAAATACTAGCCAGGTTAATGGATTCTAGCCAGGTCAATCTCTTAGTTTCCAGGAAATGGCCATGAGTCACATTTTGTAGAGCTTTTTAAAGACAACCCCAAAAGGCAACAGTGTTTCCCATTAGGTCCAATCAGGGGCAAGCTTATATATCCTGATGTATGTCCTGCCTGTGTACCTCCCAACTACATGTGATCAAGCACTTCCAGTGTAGTTGGTTCAAACATACTTATTTACAGGAGTGAAAAAACATGTGACTTGTTATTTCCCAAGAACTACAGCTCCCAGCATTGCTGGAAGTTATCTTGTCCTTGGGAAAGAGGGGTGTACAGCTTAGCTTTGGCTCTTATTCTCTCTCACAGGAAAGGAATCTTCACTAATGGTACCTTAGTCATCAACTTCCATTTTACAAAAAAATGAGAAAACAGATTTTAGTTATGTAAGACAACAAATCTGTGGATTCTGCTGTTTCTCTAGAGAGCATGCAACATTGTTTGATGTTCGTCACCCCTTCCATCTCAGAAAAGGCCCTTAAGTAACTCTCAGGCCACTGTGATTCTCTTCAATGATAACCTCTTCCTCTGTGTACTTGTCTAGATTTTTAGTATTCAAAATTTGCTAAAATTATCTTAATTTACACATGTGATAAAGAATGATTGATTAACAACTTTAGGGGTAGACAGTATAGGCCTCCAAAATATTTAAAGGGAGGTGGGATTTGAACCCAGTTTCTAATGAATGGTAGAAATGCAGAATAAATATTCTCAAAATAGCAGAAGTAGGAAAATCCTGGGAGGTAGGGAAGATTTTTTTTTTGCTTTTGGGCCTCCAACAAACTATTTAACTTTTCTAAGCATTAGTGTTTTACCTGTGGGCAAAAAAAAAAAAGACATTAAAATCTTAGTTACATATGCTTATTTGTCAAAACCATAAAATAATAAACTTATTAAGAATAATATAAAATTAGAAACTTTTCTCATAGTTTAGGATAAATAAGCCACTTATCAAAAGAAAACAATGTAAGACTGTTGGGATATGTAGGAGAAAAACAATGGGCTAATATTTCAAGACCCTCATGCTCTTGAGGTCATTGTAGAGGTGCCAAGAAGACCTGTATTAATAAATAAGATAGGATTGTTTTATAATTAAACACCAGTGATGGGGAAATGTTTTAATACATTGGTAAAATAAACATTTGGATTGGCAATGTCTTATAATACTTTAAGGGAGAAGTAAAGTTGACTTTAGAGTAATACCACTAGAAATATATAAAGAGAAACATCATAAGGAAATGAGGACCGATTCTATGGTGATGAGTGACAGTGGAGAATCTTCAAAATCAAGCATGATTATGAGCCTTTGAGTCCACCTAGTATTAAAGCAAGCAAATGATAAGTAGCATATTATATTGTGCAAAAATGTGTGTATTTTAAGCTCTTATGTGTGTGCTTGCATGTGTGTGTGTGCATGTATGCTTATGTGTGTCTGTGTGTGCCTGGTGTATGTATTTATGTGTATTAATGTGTGTGTAGTTTGTGTGTTTACATGTGTTGTGTGTGTATGTGTGTGTATGGTGTATGTATGTGCATGCATGTGTGTGGTGTGTGTGTATGTGTGTGTGGTTTAATATGAGATAGCTTAGCTTGGTCAAAGCCATTTAGCCTGACAGTGAACTGTGATTGTGTCTGACTGTCTATAATGACATGTGCTTGGTAACAAGGAAAAAATAGAGCCTTGTGAATTAATATGACAGATGAGTAAAATACAGGATAAATGCTCACAATATTTATATCCCTCAACCTCAGGCTTACTATCTTCCTACTGAGACACACAACTACAACAGTAGTTGTGATTTTCTTATTCTGTACTTCGTGAATATTTCCCACACTTTGAGTTGGAAACGATATCCAGTTTGTGGAGTCTTAGAGTTCCAAGTTCAGGACACAAGGTTGCAGCACCCCCTGCTGGTATTAAAGTTTTGAGATGTGGCCTTTTCAATTTCCCTGGTGAGACAGAAACATTTGCATTTACCAAATGCTTTTTGGACATCCATTTTGAGGCTGGGGAAACTTTACCCGTATGAGCCATAGATTTGAACAGGAAAAAGTTACCCCCCCTTTGGGATGGGTTAGGAGGAGAGAAAGAGGGAGGAGAGGAGTCCATTGTAGAAGTGAGGCAAGGTAAGAAGAATTGAAACATGACAGGTGCTCTTCCTTTACAACTTGGTCTGTGTTTTCTGGAAAAATCTCTCGTCTCTCTCAGACTACAGTGCAGATAACCAAGAAAGAAAGAGTACTAGCTTCATAGCACTTATCTCAGAAATCTACAAGATGTCTACAGAGTCTAGTATGTAGACTACCTCATTCTTCTACCCATAAGAAATCACAAACAGAAGTCATATACATACACAGATGCAGGGTCAGTCAAGCCACATGTTAGAAGAGGGATTGAAGATGTGCCTGTATATGATTTTGGGTGGGGAGGCTTTTTACACTAAAATAGATTGAAATAGCAACCTTGGTCTAGCATTGGAGAGATTCCTCAAGTACTGTTTGAGACAGAGCTCCTTCTGTTTCTCTAAACATCTTTGAATTCCACTCAGTGCAAAAGGAACAGAGTGAAATCACAATGCTGTAAGCCATAGCTCATGGACATTCTATTTCATAGTCTGAAAGTATGGTAGCCATCCCATCTCAGCAGTAACATTGCACTGAGGGGAGATTAGCTTTTCTCTACTCCAAGCCCTTCACTAAACCCACCCAGATGGCTAAGACCTGACCCTGACATCCCTGCTCCTCAGAGCAAGAGAGCTCAAATGAACAGAGCAAATAAGCAAAATAACAATGAATTTTGCTTCCATTTATGCTAAATCAGTGTCATAGTTAAGGTTGACACTATTATGATGAAACACCATGACCAAAACCAAGGTGAGGAGGAAAGGGTTTATTCGGCTTGTGCTTCCATATCACAGTCCATCACTGAAGGAAATTGAGACAGAAACTCAAACAAGGCAGGAACCTGAAGACAGGAGCGGATGCAGAGGGCATAAAGGATGGGTGTACCAGTTTGCTTCCCATGGCTCTCTCACCCTACTTTCTTATACAACTTGGGACCACCAGCTAGAGTGTCCCCACCCACAATGGACTAGGCCCTTTCACATCAATAACTAATTAAGAAAATGCTCTACAGGCTTGATTTCAGCCTGATATTATGGAGGCATTTTATCTCTTGAGGTTCCCATCTTTCAAATCATTCTATCCTGTGCCAAACTGACATAAAACTACCCAGTACAATCGTCCCTCTGTCAACTTGACATACAAACACATCATTGTTAAGTTGTAACCTTTACTTTCTTGTTCACCATGAATATCACATCAATCTCAGCATTATATTATAAACATTTCAAAATTTAAAAGTATGACAATGTTTAATAATTCAGAAACTTAAAAGTTCAGTCTGTTTAAAATATAAATTTGTTTTAAAATCCAATGCCAACTGTAGACAGAATGCTGTCCAAAATGGACAAACATTGGAAGCAGGTAAGTTGACAACCTAGCTCTGCTAAGACAGGATGGAAAAGTCCTTCATAATTCCTGCTTCACAATTAATGTCTGTCGGAAATATTTGGCTAAAAGGCTGAAGATAGATGCTGCAGTGTTGTACAGAGAAACGGAGGAGTCTCCGGTCAACCAGTTGTCTGTCATTTCTTAGTTTTGGAAGCTGCTTGCTCTGCACTTCCTGTTTATTCAGATATATTTATCCTTCTCAGGTCTCTGATATGGTTGAAGACTAGGTAGTTACAGTCTCACAGTGAAGTTATAAGTTATTTAGGAATTAAAAAGATGTTCTAGGTCTATGACGATGTTTTTAAGTTGGTAATTCAAATTAGGATGGAAATCAGGTTAGGTATAGACTTAAAACTCATAGAGATAGATAGATAATAGAATATTCTTATTAGATGCCAAATACATATGGACTGGACATTGGGAATAAATGCTATACCTAATAGTTTTCATAATTGTTTCCTAATTGTTCTTATTGTTTTGAATTGTATTTATTGTTATAAGAAACAACCTTTTATTGGACTAAAAGGGGAAGATGATGGGGAAAATGATATAATAAAAATTTACAATCAAATACAAATCCAATGTCTCAACTGTGGGCATCAGTAAAATGGGGGTGGGGTTAATATTTTCTTACTTCAAGAGGAAAGAACCAGGACACAGTCTCAATCTAATCAAATCAAAACCAAACTAAAACTGTAAATAACTCAGAATCCAAAGCCTGGGATCCACTCACAAAGGATCTTTTGGGCTCCTTCAAAGGACTTGGGTAGCATCTCTGGCTCTGGCCTCTGCAGCACAAACAGTTTGTCTTCTATTCTCTAGCTGGTTCCACTCTATCACCTATGTTGTTCTTGGTGGTTGTCAAATGGTACTAGCATCTCCAAATTACTGGGGTGTCTGGGTGAAACTGGGCTTCATTTTCATCAGTAGTCCCTCCTAGGCTCTCTTTATGGTACCAAACCTCAAATTCTCTGCATGACCACTTTAATCCTCAACTTCAGCTGCTACTGAGGCTGTATCTTCACCAATGGCCTCTCGTGGCATCTCACAGTGCCAAGCCTCAGCGCCTCTCCATGACCCCTTAATGCCTTCAAAACTAGTATCACCTGGGTGACTCTTATACATTACCAAGTTTGGCTACCAACACAAGGAACAACCTCAGCTGCTTCTGGAACACAGTTTCTCCGTGCTGACCCTGAGGAAACACCTCCCGAAAGAGTTCAGTTTAGTGATGCTGGTCTCTTCTAAATTCATGATAATTTCTCAGCTCCAGCTGATCAGCACCAATTATCCCAGCAAAGCAAATGTTTCATTTTAGCAGCTCTGGTGTCTTGTTAATCACAGCTGATTCTTTTTTTTTTTTTAACTATCATTTTTTATTGTATATTTACTTTTCAAATTTCACATCATGCACCCTGTTCATTCCCATCTTCCACCTCCCCTGAGACCCACCTCTACCGTTGAAACCTCTCCCAACATAAAAAAAATCTCATTGTGGAAGCTGTAGTGTGTCACAGTGTGTCCCACATCATTCTATTTTGTCCATACTTTTTTGCTTGCAAATGTTCATTATAATGATTGGTCTGGTATGAGGCTTCTGGCCTCCTCCACTTCGTCAATACTAGAACCTCACTGGGACTCCTCCCAGACATAGTGTTGCTGTCCTCTGTCATGAAGATCCTGTAGTTTTGGGTCAGTGGAACTGGCCTCCCCATGTACTCCAGCAGTTCATCCATGAGGTATATGTTGGTAGTGGGCCAAATCAAAGCCCTGGTTCCAGGACTACAATCCCCATATCCAGGGCCAGCTCCACTGTGCGACACAGGCAAGTCACAGGGCCTGCTATCCCAAGTGCGAGCCCTACAGCAGGCAAAGAGATGGACAGTTCTCCTCTTCCCATGGGCCCATTAGAGCCAACTCTCCCACCTGCCACCTGTATCGAGGGCATCAGAGAGTAGAGGGGATCTCTCCCTTGCCAACACCACTGAAAGCAGACAGAAGGCAGGGCTGGCTCTCCCACACTAACACCTTCAGGGACAGCTCGAACATACCCCCCACATCCAGGGCCAGCTGTACTGTGTTGTCCAGGTGAAGTGCAGGTGCCTGCTCTCCTGAGTGCTGCAGTGTGTGAGGGACAGGGCTAGATCTCCTGTCCACTACTGGTGGTTCCCAGCTGATTCTTTAGCCTCAGCTAATCAGAATCATGGCTTCTTAACTTAAAATATGCGATGGTCCTGATAAGAATCTTTAAGTGACTCTCAAATTTCTCCCTGGAACTTCACAAGCCAGGCTTTCATTGTCTGTATTTTTTTATTTCACAACATTCATACCTTCCAAGCTCCTACAGAATTATTTCACCAAACTTTGAACACTCAATGGGTTTTCTTGCCCAAAGCTCCAAAGTCCTTCTACAACCCTCCCCCCAAAATAAATCAGGTCTTTTACAGTAATACCCCACCCTTGAAACCAATTTTTGTCATAGTTAGGTTTATTATTACTTTGGTGAAGCACCATGAGCAAAAGGAAGGTGGGGAGAAAAGGGTTTATTTGGCTTTTATTTCCTTGACACAGTTCATCAATGCAGGAAGTCAGAACAGGAACTCGAGCAGGACAGGAACCTGGAGGCAGGAGCTAATGCAGAGGCAATGGAGGGGTGATACTAACTGGCTTGTTCTCCATGAGATGCTCAACCCTACCACCATTCCAGGGGTGACCCCACCCACTTTGGATTGGGCCCTCCGGCACTGATCACTAATTATGCAAGTGCCCTACAGTCTCGCCTTCAGACCAACCTCTCAAAAGACTCTAGCCTGTGTGATGATGACATAAAACTAGCCACTACAAACAGGAAAGAGAGGGATGAGGGATGGAGAAGGAAATTTGCTAAACTTGCTGAATGGCAAAGACCTGTAAAGAGAAGTACATTTCTGGTGCACGTTTTGTTGTGATCAGCAAGATGAGTTCCTCAGCCGGGCACTGAGCACCTTCTGCTCACGTCGTTTTTACCATCGGGGCTAGCGAGGCAAGTTAGGACTTGGCAAGTTCTCAGGATCTCTGTGTCAATTCTGAATCCTGGTTTGAACCTTAGCTTTACTCAGCCCTCACCTTGTCATTGCCTTCCCATCTGGAGGAGAGCTAGCTTCTTATTAAAGGCAGAAACAGGCTACCAGGTTATTATGAAAATTTCCTGTCACCTTTATCATCAACAGTGTTTATGGATTCCAGGCCCTGCTCCTTCAGTGGCTGTACTTTCCTTTCTCTTCAAGTCTGGTGATTTCCACATTGCTCTTCAAACCTCAGGGACATTGCTACATCATTCATCTGTCCATCTGCCTACTGGTTTTCTGAGGCCCTAAAAGTTAAGATTAACCACTGGGCTTTGATGCTAGATAGGAATGACCCTGGACAAGCTGAAGAGTTCCTATTAAATGCAGTTTCCTCAGTTGTCAGGTGGAAAAGCAAAACTGTCTGACAGAGCTTTTGTGTGATGTGCAAGGCACTGTATTCCCAGAAGGATTTAACAATTAGACAGGTTTTCTTATTGCCCCTGCCACTTCTGCTGTAGTGCACTACCAGTTTTTGCAAATATATATAGGCATATATTTCCAATTTTATCCTTACAAAAGAGTATAAATGTGAGCCGGGCATAACCTGAAGTAGATTCAAAGTAGTGCTGTCACCTTCTCTGGGTCTCAGAAGTGAGTTCTGGTAAATGGGACCCTTCTTCCTATTACTAATGCTGCAGCTACCTTTACTGGCTCCTTCAATATCTGATGTCTTTGAAAGGGTGCTTATGTTACCGTCTGTGAATTTTGGACCCATTTGAATGTAAGAGCTAATTGACTTTTTGGTTTAAGATACAAACTTTATTTCTCTGAGCTGATATCATTGTAGTAGGAGTTAATTAAAAGCTAAGTCTTCTTTGTGATTGCAAAGAGGCCTTGTATTACTGGAAGCGAACATTGCTGTGTGAGACTGCTGTGACCACAATACATTTTACATATTGCCTTGTGATCAAAACTCCATGTATTTTGGGCTCATGGGTAATGATGCCCTCCTTACCTTTCCCCTTGCCACCCAAGGTAGTCAGAAGAGCCAGTCAGGAGTGGTAGGGATAGTTCTGCCCCTCAGCAGATGTGATGCTCTGGAACAGGCCCTGAACCTCACCTGAGCACGACAACAGAGATGACCCTGGTAGCGTGGGTGCAGGTGAACAGCATGCCCCACAGCTGACCTTGCTCCTTTCATCTGGATAAGCTATCTAGGGTAGTGCTGGAGAGCTCTCCCTGGTGGCGTTGGAGAGCTGGAAGGCTGACCAACTCAGGTATCACCCAGGCCCAGATCCAGGGCTTTGAATGTTGCTTCACCCTAAAATCTACTTCATCTATGCTGAGGTGTGTTAAAGAGCCACTCCTGCAGATCCAAAGCTGCAGAATCTTCATGACACAGGAGAAAAGTATAATAATCTAGAAGAGTCCCAGTGAGGATCCAGTATTGATAGTATAGCTTAAGCCAGGGGTCTCGAAATAGGCCAGTGACTCACTGCAATGAACATTTACAAGTAAAAATGTGTGGGCAGAGGGATATACTGTGGGACACACCATGACACACTACAGCTTCCACAATAAGATTTTTGTTTTAGCTTTGGTTTGTTTTTATTTTGTCCAAGGGGTCTTCCACTTTAGGAATGGCTCCTTATAAGGCTAGTGGGGGCTGTGGAGACTGTAATTGAGAACACTGTTCTTTCTGTTTAATCTAGCCCCTTTTCACTAGCCTCTCTAGGTGGTTATTGATTCATTCTTTCATTTGACTTATTTGAAGGAGAACTCACTGCATAGTTGAGACTGGGTTCAGCCCCCTGAGTACTGGGATTTTAGGTGGGCACCACCACTCTTGGCTGTTCTTTTCTTTAACTGCCATTAATCTCAGGATTTCTTCTGATAATGCTGCATGCTGGTCTCTATCTGGGGGTGCTTCTGGGAATTTACCATTGACAATATCTATTTGAGATCTATAGTCTTCTGTAGTATGCTCACAGAGATGAAAAAAAAGACTCCTTAGTTTCTCTACAGACATTTTCTATATAAAATAAGTCTCAGACTTATACTTTAGCCCGAGAGTATGTATCAGCCATAGGATAATGGAACTTCATCTTGGTCAAAGAGATGTAGCTCATTTTAGCTGACATATTTCAGGTCATCCGTGGGTTAACTTCTGTACATTCTAGATTTGTATTTTTGTTTTCTCCAAGTGCTATATCATATTCTTAAATAACTGAGATGGGCAATGGTTTAAGACCTAATAAATCTTAAGCATAAAGAGACACAGTAACAAATGCTACAGCTCAAACAGCATTATACATATAATCTATTACATTGTAAGAAAATAAATTGCATGGCCACAGCAAGTAAATCTGGCAGGATGTTTTTATGCAAGCATTCATAAAGGTGCTAGCAGGAAGAACTATGCATGGTAATTGAATTTCATGGAGCCACTGATCCATCCATTTTTATTCTTTGGAATGTTGCTTATATTGAAAGTTTATCAAATAAAAACAACAACAAAAAAATCACTGAAACCCAAACACTCAGGGATCTCACTGGTCAACCTAAAAATTAGATTGTCTATTAGAATAAATCAAAATATTGCTTTCTTGCATGAATGGGTGGAGTTAGTGCTGCGTGTAGATTAAGATCCTAAATTCTAGTATTTGAACAAGTCACTCTACTGCCTATAAAACGCAAACAAAATATATTGCCTCAAGAAAAAAAAACAGCAGAAAATATATTGACAGAATTAATTTTGTTAATTAGCATCAAACAGCATCTATGTATGCATTGTCAGATAATACTTATGCACACAGTGAGATCATCATGTTGTTGAACAGGTTCTGGTTTTGCAGAGAAAGGGGCGAGCTCCTTGCCTGCATTTGACACACATGTGAGACAGGCACGGTTTGTTATGGAATCCCTGTTAGAGGAAAGGAATGCTGTTTGCGATCTGTTTACTTTGTGATGTTTGGAACAGAGTGCTGGCATTGATGCTGCTTGTTAGCATTGTGTTGAAACAGTTCCTGAACGCAACTCTCCTCACATCTTGTGATTCAACCAATACTCTCTTGCAGTGCTTGGTAGGGTCTGTGAAAGTGATGGAATTTTAAGTATAGTGGTGATGTTTTCAACATTCTAGGAGGTACAAACAAACAAACAAAAAATATTTTTTAAAAACCCAGAACACAAAAAGCATGTATTCCATAAAGCTAGAAGGGCTAAAAGAAATGGATGAATTTCTAGATTCATTCAGACTGACTGAACGAATCAAGAAATAAAATCCATCCATCTGTTGTCAGATGTTAATATTCTAAACACCTATACAACAAACTCTGGGATGTTGAATCTTGTTTAAAAAAGAAGTGCCACTGGATTTAAAGACACAGATTAACATCAATCCATTAATTGTAGGTAACTTTAATACCCTATTTTCTCCAATACAGAGGTCACCATCAGCCAAACCACAAAAATCAAACCAAGTAGAAGTTCACAACCTAAAGAGACTGTAGTGGTTTGAATATGAATGGCCCCCGTAGACTCATATTTGAATGCTTGGGTAGTGGCACTAGGAGGTGTGACCTTGTTGGAGGAAATGTGACACTAGGGATGGGCTTTGGGATTTCAAATGCCTAAGCCAAGCCCAGTGACTCTCTCTCTTCCTGCTGCCTATAGATCAGGATGTAGAACTCAAAGCTCCTTCTCCAACACCATGTCTGCCCTAGTGCTGCCATGCTTCCTGCAGTGATGACAATGGACTGAACCTCTCAACTGCAAGCCAGCCTAAATTCAATATTTTTCTTTGTAAGAACTCCCATGGCCATAGTGTCTCTTCACAACAATATAAACTCTTACTAAGATGGAGACTCATAAAAAATGATGCAATTGAAACAGTAATAAAAAGTATCCCAGCTAATAAACGGGAGACATGGAGTCACAGCAGAATTCACCAGCCATTCAAAGAAGATCTACAAAGAACCAATCTTTGTGAAACTATTTAAAAATAAATAAACAAAAAATTAATTGGGAAAGAAAAACAAGCAAGCAGCTGATGTTTTATAAAGTCAGCTCCATTTCTGTAGCTACTGAAAAATACACAATTTTTTATATTTAAAAAAAAATTAAAGACAAATTCTTTGAAAATGTGTATACCTTCTGGTGCCACCCCACTTCTCTGCAACTCAATTAGAGTAAATTCCTGTCCCATTGTTTCCATGCTTCTTAGTCTCTCAATTTTTCTTACTCTAAAAGGGTTTCACTTACTAATAAACCGAACCTGTAAAATCACTTTGTCAATGTCAGAACAGCTTCTATTGTAGCAAGTATGTGAGCAGGCTTTTCAGTTTTTCTTCTGAATTTCCCTCAATAATTTAAATCAATATAATATAAAACTCTGTCAAAATAATATAGAATGTGGACAATTTTCAACAAACCACAATAATTACTTATCTAGCATTTCCATTTCTTGACTTCATTTTCAGAGAATACGCTTTAAGATTGTTCAGTTTGTTTTGATGTTTATCTCTTTATACCCATTATTTCAGGCCTTCATCATTGACACATCACCTAATATCTTTGCACTAGCGGGGATCTGCATGATACAATGCATCCCATAGCACCACTTCTATCTTGAACCCCATCTAACCACTAACTTTTTAAGTCAAGACTTTTAAGTCATCAGTACACATTACGATCATTTGTATGTACATCCAGATAAGTCTTGATTTGTATATGATTATTTTTTCTTTCTTTTTATGTCTTTAGGCATTAAAAATCATATAATTCTGTTTATTGACTTGACATTCTTCACACTTCTCAATATTACAACTAAACTTACATGCAAGCATGATGAAAGTCCCTCTAAATAATGCCAGACTCATGTTATACGAGCCTTGTCTACTTTAAGTCATCTATCTGAAGCCTTCTGCCCTTGCTCTATCATCGCTTTTGGCTGCATTGTGTGCCTGCTGTGAAACTGTGCACTCAAGATCTCCCTGGACTCCTGTTTCACGAGCTTCCTGTTTAATACCATGTTTGTTGGAATATCCTGGTTCCTGAACATCCTTTCTGTCTCTGCCTCTGTCTGTCTCTCTCTCTCTCTCTCTCTCTCTCTGCTTTTTTTTATATATACAAAGAGATTCCCTGAGAAAATGTGTCTAAGAAGTTAAAAAAGTGACAGAATACTTATAATTTTAGATATGACTTGTTTAACTTTCTAAGTACAAAAATCTGGATTGAAGATTTTCTTTGCAACTTTGAAGGCATAGCATCATTATAAAATATGTTAAATAAAATAAATAAAAGAAAAAATTCATGATTAAAAACAGATTTATGGAATTTGTCACCACTAAACCATGTCTACAAAAGATACTGGAATGAATACTTGTGCCTGAAGAAAAACTTAAACACACCCAAGAAAGTACAAAGAACAAACATACATTCCTAGAGCAATCAATTAAAAGAGAGTTAATTAGAATGCTATAATAAAACCAACAGGATAAGAATTCATACACATTGTTCAACATATTTTCTATATGAATGATATCAACCCCATAATGAAGAGAGATACAGACTAATTTACTGGATCAGAAAACAGGTCCATATTTTTTTCTGACCTCAAGAAATACTTCATGACCAATGATAGATACCACCTTAAGGAAAAGGGGTGGCAAAAAGGTTCATTACTGAACCAGAGACCAGTTTTCAGCAAGAGAAAGTACAATTTAAACATATTTCTGTTTGTACCTTTCTATCTCTCTCTCCCTTTCTATTTCCAAGCCCATCCTGTCCTGTGTGTGTCATCTGAACTCTATCTTCTTCTCCATTCTATTTCATGAATAACTAATTTTAATTGGTAACTTTACCTGGAGGCTACATCTTCCAGATAATAGAAGATACATCAGCGAAGGCAGTTTTCCTGTTGAAGCTTTTGGCTGACCTAACACTTTACAGGACACAGCTCCACCTGATTTCTGGGTCACATCATTCCTTCCTATTGTACAACGCTTTCTAGTTTTGCTCTAGCTAAAACTGTCCATATAAGTATTCTACATCCATCTTATCAAACCCGAGGTGAATGTGTATCTTAAGAGATATAACAGCATATGTTACAGAAGATACCTGCATATCAAAGTTAATGATCTTTTTAGCTAGTAACTCTAGGGGTCAGTGTTCATATTTACTGTGGCATAACCAGTAAGAAGTCTTGGTTTGCTGCTTCTTCATGAAACAACTTTGAAACTGCAAATTAATTAATTAATTTAGTTATTAGTAAGTATAAACTATAAGATTAAGCTGGCAGAGCAGCCAGCAGCTTGGCAGAGGAGCAGGTGGCCTAACCCGCGTGCCTTAATGGGTTGCCTGATTTATCCTGGGGAAAGAGCCCTGGGACCAAGGGTGGTCTACACCACCTGTAACCTAAACTCTGTTAATTAATATAAGTTGTTATATTAGGCCAGTAGAATTACCAGTAGCTTAGAGGGAGCTTTGCCTGGGTTTGAGAGGAGTCTGGGAGTCTGGAAGTCTGATGGCCCAGGACTACTGGGACTGAGGGCCTGTAAGCTGCTGCAGTCTCTTCCCCAATAATTAAATACACCAAGACCTTTTAATGTTTTAATGCTTAGCCCTTATCTGGGCAGACTCTCAATTAGCTACTCTAAGTTAACCCGGATCACCTAATCCCAAACTGCCATGTGCCTGTGATTACCTTCCAGTGTTCTCAAGAAGCCTGTCTCCTTCTGTGACTCCCGGCAGAAAGAGAGAGAATCTCTATGTGTGCCCAGGGTTCCTGTCTAATCTCAGGAAGTCCCGCCTTCCTATACTCTCTCTGCCCAGCTAATTGGCCATAAGTGACTTTTATTAACCAATCAAGAGAATGCCTCAGAAGGGGTGGTAACCAGATCTCAGCATTGAATTTAACCTATCAGAAGCAATGATATTAGACCTTCCCTCAACATGACTTGGATGATAGATGAAATCACCAGCTATGAGAAAGGAAAGCTATCCTTTGAATACCGACCATTGCTCATTACCAAATGGCCAAGTTACCTAGGTATGCAGTCATGGTCTTTCTCATCTGGGGAATGAAAGGGCTGATAAGCTCAATTTCAACATTATTGCTAAATTACAATAATCATTGTGAGTTTCATTTTTGCTTTATTATTATGATTTTATCTTTTGTCCTATGAAATTCTATGACATTTTCTTTAGCAGATTTACATATTGGTCATCTTTCATGAGCCAATAAAGAAATATGTTGAAATCTGCCACTTTTTATTTTAAACCTGCCACTTTGTTTTAAAATACATTAAATTTGTATTAGCTATCAGAATTCAGAAAAATAGTTTTTCTAACAAGAATCATTATAAGAATGTCCTCTAGAGGGATCCATCTTATTGCTTTATAACTACGAATTTAGCATTGCTCTATATTTTTATTATATACTAGACTGAAGAAAGATTTACCACCACAAATAAAGAAAGAAGCAAAAATCACAAATGCATTATGGAATTTTCAGTTTGTCTAAAAAATGCATTTTAATAAGATAGCGTACATCTTCAAAGAAACAAACCTCTTTTTTCATGCATAAAATACTGAGAAACTTATTTTTTTAATTGAATTTACCATGTTAGTTACATTCAGGCATAACTGGTAAGATAATTTCCCCAATCAGGCCAACAATTATACTTAATTGTCTATAGAAGATTTTAACAAGGTGACAAATTCTAAAGCACTGTCTTGTTTATTTACTGCTGCACATTAGTCATTAATGTGGTTTTCACTCCTTAAAATAACACCATTAAGGAAGCGGTTTTCAACCTTCCTAATGCTGCAACCCCTTAATACAGTTTCTCATGTTGTGGTGACCCCTAACCATAAAATTACTTCATTGCTACTTCATAACTGTAATTTTGCTACTGTTATGAATTGTAATGTACATATCTGATATGCAGGAATCTGATATACGATCTCTACGAAAAGGTCATTCGACCCCCAAGGGGTGGTGACCCCCAAGTAGAGAAGCACTGTACTAAGATGACCGAGCAGTTTAGAGCTTTTGCTGTTACTGCAGAGAACCTGGGTTTGGCTCTCGGCAGCTCACACTGACCTGTAATTCCAGTTCCAGGGGTTCTGCTACGCTCTTCTAACTTGTGGGAGTCTTGTGAACATGTGGTGGATGTAAAGACAAGACGATGTGCACATACGTAAAAATAAATACAATTAAAAAATAAAACCATTTAAGTTATACATTATGAACTAAAACTAAGAATGGATTTTGAAGTTATAAATATGCATGTGGCAAGCTATTTGTGTTTTGGGTTCACTTATACATTTTTATTGTGAGGAGAGAATGATATAATTATAATCTCAAGCAACAACAACAACAAAATCGTTTTTAAAAAAGAGATGCAAGGGACTAGAGAGCTGGCTTAGTGGTTAAAAGCACTGAGTGCTCTTCCAGAGGACCCAGGTTCAATTCCCACTTCCCACATGGCAGCTGACAGCTGTTTGTAACTGTAATATCTGACACCCTCACAAAGACATACATGCAGTCAAAACATCAATGCACATAACATAAAAATAAATAAATTGTTTAAAAAAGATTAAAGAGAGAGAGAGAGAAAGAGAGATGCAGAAGAGAGAGCTGGGGAGATGGCTTAGCACTGAGGAATAATAGCTGTTCTTTCAGAGGAGCTGTGTTTGGCTCCTGTACCCACACTAGGTAGCTCACAGCTACCTGTGACTCCAGGTCTGGGTTCCAACATCCTTTCGGTCCTCTGCAGGCACTTGTACACATGTACATGAACTCATACACAGACATACAAACATACACAGAAAGAAAAATAAAATGTTTTAGTAAAAGAGATACAAAGTTAAAAATAGACGCTTGGAAAGACTTTTCCCCATGCCTAAACAGAAGCCAGGGTTCTTTTTTCTTCAAGACTTTCTGTATGTGTGAGTGTGTGTGTGTGTGTGTGTGTGTGTGTGTGTGTGTGTGTGTGTGTGTGAGAGAGAGAGAGAGAGAGAGAGAGAGAGAGAGAGAGACAGAGACAGAGACAGAGACAGAGACAGAGACAGAGAGAGCACATATAAGTGTGGGTGTCTCCAGAAGCCAGAAAACAATGTCAGATCCCCTGGAACTGGAGTTGCAGGGAATTGTGAACCACTTGATGTGGTGCTGGAAGCCAAACTCTGGTCCTTTGGAAGCATAGCAAGCACCCTTAAGCACTGAGCCATCTCTCCAGTCCCAAAAGACAAAGTACATTCTGGTCATAGACTACAGATAGATAAGACTAGCCCCTAAGCAGTGGTTCTCATGTTCAGCTGCATGGTAGAACCACCTAAGGAGCGTTATCAACTGAGCAATGACTGGTTTCTGCCTAAAGCCATCTGACTTGTTTGGTCTGAAGTAGAGCCAGAGCCTCAGAAGATTTTCAACATTCTCTATTCTCTCAATGGTAACTGAAGTTTGACTCACTTCCTTTAAGTGTCTAAATTATATTAATTTTTCGATTTAAATTAAGAAAATAGGTTGCAAAATAATTGTATTTCAACTAATGATATCTGAATAATAGAGAAAATTATCCTGAATGAAAAATACTGAACTTTAAGCAAACACATATATACACATACATGTGAGAGCATGTGTGTGTGTGCATACGTGCATGCATTCACACACATGCACACTAAAACAATTAGAGTTATTTATTGCTAAATAAATTAAGGGTGAACTTTTAAAATTATGAATGGATATATGTCAAATGATTTGTGTTTTGATACTTTTATGCATTCTTTTTTGTGATTTAATTTTTTATCTTGATTTACTTCAAGTTGTAGTTTTAAAGTAACCATTCATTTCTAATGTTTACGATAATTAAGAAAATAATGCTAAAATTTGGCATATGTCTTGCTCTTTCCAATTCTATTGGATTTCCTTGATGTGTTTTGAAATCCTAAAATAAAATCACATGTCTTTAGGCATTTTCTTCTTCTAAGAGAATTTTGGTGTGTTTATAAGTACACAGCATGTGAGGAGTGGTCTGAAACTCACAATGGCCACAGTTTCACCCAAACTTTCTCTTTGTTTAAGTAGCCTGACACAGATTAGTTTTTAAGACTTAGTATTTCAAAAAAAAAAAAAAAAGAAAAAAGGAAAGAGAAAAACTAAGTAAGAGAAAAGGGTGCCTGTGTAGAGAAACAGAGCCAAAGGGATGTCTTTAGATCTTTGTTCACATGACTGTAGAAGCCAGTAAATCCCAGTCTGCAAGCTGGAAGTCCAGAGCGCTGGTTGTGTAGTTTCCCTGGAGGAGCTGAGGAAGAGCATCCTAGGACAAGTGGAAACGGAAGTCCAGCTCCAGAAGACGGCATGCTTGACCTCCCTCTGTTTTTTTGCTCCGTTTAGTCCAGTTCCAGTTTGAATGACAGCCACTGAAGAGGCAGACTGAGTGGCCTAAGCCGCCACTCCACAGGGCAGAGCAGACGCTTTAAGGCTTGCCTGTCCTTGTGACTCCATTTCATAAAACAGCCATCAGCTGCGTCTTGAGTCCAAATGCTAAGGCGGAATGACTTCACATCACATGCAAACAAGCACCCACCACCGATTCAGCTCAAACCATTGGCACAGATGCATAAGTGACTTAAACAGAGAAAATATTACCACCTAGAACTTGTAAAGTCAAGACAGAAATGGACAAGGGAGGATGTAGTAACAGAGAAAATAGTGAACTTATTATACATATCAGACCAAGGAGTGAGGGTACCCCCTCATGTGTATTCTATTAAAGCAAAAAGGACATGGCAGCACCTGTGTACCAATCATCAGGGCATCTGGTACAGGAGTCACAGCACACACTGGGTACTGCATCCTCAGTCCTCAGACTGTGGGTCTGGATTCAGCTCTGTGCCTTGGAAGAGCCTTGTGATGGACTTTAGTTAACATATAACTATCTACAGTGTCTGTCTTTACATATGTATCAGCTTTCTGCTCTTGCCTTCACTGAGGCTATGTTGCTTCTTTAAATTTAAATCCCAGTGTCAATTCTCTTGCTCCTATATTATGGGTAAAGTAAACCTGTAATCTGGTCGTTGGTCTGGGAATGGTAGATATAACTGTAATCCCAGCACCAGAGAGACTGAGGTTGGAGGACCAAGAGTTCAATCCAAGAGTTCAAAGTCACATACAGAACACATGATGAGACACATCAGACAGCCTGGGTACTCTGGCTCTTGTAATCTTCTGTCTTCTCTTCTGAGATGTTATCAGAGCCTTAGTCATAGGACCTGTGTTACAGGTGGGTCAACTGGGGATAATCACATCATAGTTGTTCTCTGAATTTTGACCAGTTGTGGATTTCTGTGATGATCTGTTGCAAAAATTTGTTACATGAAGAGCTACAGACAATTCATGGATGCAAAGAGAGAAAAATCAGTCTTCTCTAGGGTTGAGCACCTTGATAGGTTTTAAAATCTCAAGCCACCATCCTTCAACACATACACAACAACAATACTACATAGATTCAGAAGATTACATTTATATGCACATATGTTTATATATAAACATTTATGTATGTGAGAATAATTTCAAATTTGAGAGTCAGAAGGGAGGACATGGGAGGAGTTGGAAGGGAGAGGATTGGATAAATGTATGGTAGAAATGCAATGCTCATGTATGAAATTCTAAGAAAAAAATGTAAAACAAAAATTTAAAAAGGTCCATGTCAAGGTCAGCTTTTGCTACATAGAAGGACCTTTTCAAAACCCAGACTAAAAACAAACTAACTGAAATACACTTTGGTTGCCAGTAATAGCTCTAATTTACCAGCCAAAGTCCTAGTGATTGGTGAACTCAAACTAATGAATAGACATACTGAGAGGATGTGTTTTTAAAGATTTGCTTATTTATTTGTGGGGGGGGGGGCGCCAGTGTCTGTCACCTGTTGGAGTGCTCTAGGAGGACAAGAGGTGGCCACTGTCACTTATCTATTTCTTTGAGCCAAGGCTCGTGGTTTTTTTTTTTTTTTCAGCTATTGTGAAAGGCAACAAGGATCAAAATCCTAGCCATGGCTGTCTTACAGCTGGAGTTACAGGTAGACAGTGATTGTCTGACTTAAGGCAATATAGTCTGGGAAGATATATACACTAGAAAGAACTTCATAAAGTGTAGGAAACACTAAAAATCTCATGTATTTGGTAAAAAGAAGTATTCAAGTGGACAGTTCACTAGACATTTAGTACCTATTACCTTTTAAATATACTGCTTTCTACATTGGAGTCTGCTTGTGCAACATTTATATCCCTACCCCAGGTCTTCTGCAATGTTTCCTTTTGATATAAAAATTTCTGATGGTTTAGGCTTTAAAAATTATTTTTTTAACCTTTGTAAGAGTTCTGGAGGTATCTGTTGATTATACAAAACTTTGGGAACCGCAGCTTTGGCTGAAGTGCAAGGAACAGCCATTATTTCCAACTTTGAATTTAAACAGTTTGCAAATTTTACTTTAAAACTGGAACATACCCACAGGATAAGTTGGTAAGAGGCAAAAGAAATTAATATATATCAAAGATGAGGTAAAATAGATAAACGAAATCAATGTGTTTGGTAATAGCTCAAATTTATATAATCTTTTAGCATATATGAAAACATGAAATTAAAAAAATCATAAATTCAACTTTTATAAATCAAAAAGACAGTAGAGCTATGAATGTGGAAGGTAGCAGAATTGTAAGAACATTTTAAGAATCACCAAAAGAATAAAAATTTTTACAATATAGATTTCTACACCATTATCAACGTCTCAGACTAATCTCTTCAAAAATAAAAGCTTGATTATCTGACAAAAACAATGAATGAAATTTCTTAACACACAATTCTCTCAGAGTACAGAGTGATTTAAGTCTTATTATTGACTTCCTTGAAAAAAAATGCATCCTTTCATTCTTTCTTCTACACTGTCATATCTTTAATTTTGATTTTTGCTTTCTGCATCTTCTTCCAGTTCCCTATTACTGTAGATAAAGTACTGTATTTTTTCTCCCATATTATAAACCATTAATCTATAAAGTGAGTGGTTATCCTCTCTCTTTTAGATTTTTTTTTAAATAGGTAGGTTGCAACCCACTCTGATTGGTGTTCCTTTGTAAACATCCCAGAGTTTATATGTAACCTGTCCACACTCTCCTGCATACTTTCCACCACTTATGGATGATTTCAGACACAGTACACATTGCGCATTAATTCAAAGTTTGTTATTATGAATTGCTTAGGAAATGATAACAGTCTTTGCAGTGTTCACTATGTGCATATGCCTTGTGAAAATTTTTTTTGTTAGTGTTTGTTTTAATCCACACACATTTAGCCCCCTGATACTAGATGTATACTTTCTCAGACCAACATAGTAAGTTTTCATTTCTTATATTCTTCTTACTTCCCTGATCACTTCCATAACATATTTGGAAACAAAACAGTAAATTCTATGTATGAAGTTTCATTATTTATTAAAAAGTAACAAACAAATCTACTGTTTTATTAGTTCTCTTATAACGAAAAAAATGATAGCTTTTAAAATAAAAACTGAGCATTATACCCTACCAAATTAAAAATACATCTAATTTTATTTTCTTCAGCACTTACTTAACTTCTGTGCTTTTATCATTGAATATATATGACCCACTGAAATTTTTCAGAGCGATAATTTTTACTTATTATCTTTGTATTGTGGCTGAGTCTAGAATAGTATAGAAAGTTTTCTTCTAAACGTACCTTCATTTTTGTTCTACCCATCTGTTCAACAATATAAAGAAAGTGAAATCTGATTAAAAATTAGGTTTGTAAAGTTTTTAAATGCCTTTGAAAGTAGTGTAATAGTGTCTGTTTTCAACAATATTAATAAATCTTTACAAATGCTGTAATGATTTCTTTGTAATTTTATTTATATCAGTGTTGGCACTTTCTCACACATAATTCAAGTCACATAAATGCCTGCTTTTTCCTGACCTAATCTACTTACCCTGGTTAGCTGCCAGGCTCATTTACTCTTCTGTAGTTTTCTCCCATTTTTTCACAAAGTTGCTTCACTAGTTCCGATTGCGTTCTCTTTCACAAAGCTCTCACTCTTACTCCTCCATCTCTACCTCATTCCTTTCTTTCTCTCCCCACCTCTTCTCATTTTTCCCTTCCCTTTTTAACTAGCACTCATGTGTTTATCTGAGAGCTTCAGAGTTAAATCACGGGCATGTCCATGTTTGACTAGTTGGTTGTAATTTTTACCTGAAGAGTGGTTACTAAGTCTGGTTGTGTTTTATTTTAGGGATAATGGAAATTACTAATTTCCCCTCTACTATTACGTTCACAGCCTAAGTTTTTTACTGGATCTGTGTTCTTTCCTCTGCTTGTGGCAGGGCTTGGTGTTTTGAAAGTGTATTCTCTGGTTCTATCCTAGGATTATCTTCAGTTGACCTGTAAATTTCTGCAGAGATTTTTTTTGTCAAAAAAATCTTGTTTCTATTATGTTAAAATTTAATATTTAATAGGATTATCCTTAATTCCTGCTGGCTTTCATTGTTTTCTGACTATTTACTTCATTTATCATTTTTTAATAATAAAAACTATTGAGGCTATCGGACCAGCAATTCTGTTATCACTAAGTTCAGAGTTGAGGTTCTGCATTTTTAGTTTTGATGCTGATTCAATCAGCTTTTGGTTATGTGCTTGTCATCAATAACTAGTGTGTACATGGAAGTCACTGGGGAAACTTTTGGAAATGGATTTAAATGACCCATCAAGAACCTGGTTCACAGAAGGCCCCTTTCTGGGTTTCTTTGTTTCTTTTGTTCCACTTCACATGTTGTGTGCTTGCAGTGTGAATCTTTTAATAAGGCAGTACCAACTGGACTCAGTGTATTAATTACTTTCCTGCTACTGTGATAAAACACCATGACCAAGGCCACTTGTAAAAGAAAGTGTTTAATTGAGCTTACAGCTATAGAAGAAAACACAGAAGATGCATACAATGAAAAACTAGTAGACCAAAACAAAACCCAAAGGCTGCAGGGCGAACTCTAAATCCTGTAGCTCCATGTCTGATATCAAAGGGCTTGGGTACATGGCTCTACCCTTCTGGTTTTGTAGACTGCAGCACACTTCTTTTTCTTGGGTTGGTTCTACTTCATGTGTCAACTCTCCTTCCGGTTTTCACTTTCACAACTTCATGGAAAAGTTTTCCTAAGGACCTTCATGCAGGAACAACTTGGAACACATGTGGCCTCAAAGTCATTCCTTAAGTGGGGAATAACTCACAAAATCTTTACTTATGCATCCTTCATGATACTACAGGCAGAACCACAGGAACAAATTTGCCAAGTTTATCTGCTTGGGAGAGATGGAGCCTGTTCCCCTTGAATCGCATTTACTGAAGCTTTCCTTTATTGTTGCTTTTTAGGAACAGAAATTTTCGTCTGCCCTTTTCGGTTGTGTTTGTTAGCTTCACAAGTTGGAAGCTTAGCTGAGTAGGGTCTTGCCCTGAGGGCACTCTTCTCTTTATTCTATTTCTCATCAAGCCTCTTCTCAATCCCTTATCTCTTTCAACACAAACTAGGCTCCGGGATTACATTTCCTAGCGCTCTTTTCATTGTAAATTTTCTTTTGCTCCACTTTCACTGTTTCATTGTACATCTGCATAAGATTGATTACTAGTAACCATGAAATAAGGTTAATATTAAGGTTTCATGAAGTGTCTTCCATGAAAGAAATTAGATTTTTTTTGTTTAATTTAGTTCCATATTCTTAGGACAAAGTCAGAAAGCAAGCAGCTATGTTGTTTACTAAAATACCACAGGAATGGTCTGTAGCCAAGTTGCAATACTGTTGCCCTCTGAAATTCCTTGATATGGACCTTCATGGTTTGAATAACTCTCAGCACTACTGTCTTCCATATTTCTGGTAGGATAGCCCATTAAGCCTTTCAGATTGCATTCAACCACTTTTTAAACACAAAGTCTCAAAGTCTTCCACATTCCTCAAAGCAACAGCATGGTCAGGCCTGTCACAATAGCCTGCTGTCTGGTATCATCTTCGATATTAGTTGCTTCTGTATTGCTGTGATAAAACATCAAGACCAAGGCAACTTATAAAAGAAAGTGTTTTATTATACTTACAGTTTCAGAGGCCTAGCATCTACAGTGAAGGAGCAAAGGCCGTGTGGTAGAAGCAGTTGATAGCTCACATCCTAACCTACGAAGGAAGCAGAAAGAGTGTACTGGGAATGGTGAAAATCTTTTGAAATTTCCGATTTCAAAATACACCTGCAATACACCTTCTCCAACAAGACTACACCTCCTAACTCTTCACAAACAGTTTCTTCAACTGCTGACCAAGTATTCAAACATATGAGTCTATGGGAGCCATTCTCTTATATTTTTGGTTGTGAGCCAGCCATTAACAGCTGAGCCATCTTTCCAGCCCTCTGGGAGCCATTCTCATTCAAATCACCGCACTTAGTGAGTTACAGAAAAAGAAAAAAAGACATGATGTTGGAATAGGGACATATTTAGGGGAAGTGGGGAGAGTTAGAGGGAAGTCAGAAACAAATATGACACTACATCACATCTCACTGCACACATGCGTGCATGGAATTATTAAGAGTGGAGAAAAATTAAAACAAAGCCCCAGTTCATTTTTATGTAATTCCACCAGTCTACAACTTTGTCTTTCAGCTTTGGCATATGAAGGAAATCAAATATATGACATCAAATATTCCTTGTCCTTCTACATTTAGTCAGTTGTGAACTCTGACAGATGCTAATGGAATTTACTTGCCTTGGGATTTGTTTAAGATTCAAAGTTATTTTGAGCAACTCAGTCTGTCATATCAAGGAAAATGCTTCTTTGCTGACTTCTAACCAGCACCTGAAAGGGGTCAGTAAGAAAAGGTCTGCAGTTATACGGTGCCTAGGAAATGCACAACTACCTTGAAGAACACTTTTAATATATGCATTTTTTTTCTGTTTGGAAAGACACATCCAAGATTCTTTTATTGCTGCAGTATTATTGTGACTAAAAAAATGCCAAATATGTGTGTGAAGCATTAGATAGGAAGAAGTTCAATGCCTATGCTTGAGATACAGTTTGAAAATTTGACACATTTTAATCTCTACATGGGTATAATGAGGATTCAAATACATCATAAAATATCCTTGCATTACAACCACTTTATTGTAGCACATAACATACATTACTAAATAATAATGAGTTTCACCTTCTCACAAAAAATATTAGGTATGCCTCAAACCTCAAAGAACAAAACTTCTGGGTCCATGATAGCATGATTTTTTTTTTTAATTTAATGCTGACACCTCCCAGAGATTGGAGTGGGTCCCTTCAGGTGTGCTGTTTCTGACACTCTCCTACAGCTCATTATCTAGAGCCAGACTGCTCATTTAAATCAAGCTGCATCTTAGCTGCAGTGTAAGGAAGTTGTAGCTCCAAGGATCCTCCTTCTGGCAACAGGAGGACGCTCCATTGCTTACAGCAAGCCAGCCACTGCACCTTTGTACTGAAGCCACTGACTTTCCCTGGGGAAACTGAGTAACTGCATCTGACCAGGACTCTGACCAGGACGTGGGAGTAGGAAGAGGGTCTAACTGCCTTTGGCAAATATCTGTGTAAACATGTTTGCCTTGTTCTGGTAAATATTTTCCTTCTTGTGTTTTTGGAAAATTTCAGAGAGTGCTTAAAGCATGGAATATTCCAAACACAACTTTTTAAGCTACTTGGTTTTAAAAGTTACAGATTACTCTAATTTGGAAAGCACGTTTTTCAAATATAAAGGGAAGCAGCATGAGGAGCTACTTCTACAAAACTTGAGCAACCCAATGGCCTCAAGCCTTTGAAAGTAAAATGACAGACAGATCTAGAATGCTAGATCGCCATCATCCTTGAAACTTAGGTTTTCTCTAGCTTTCTTTTCAAAAGAATATAGTTTTCTCTTTACAAGTTAGGTTAATTATTTTTTATAAAATATAGATTACCACGTTTGAGAGTCATATTGAACTACATTGAGTACACCTCAAAGTAAAAGTAGAAAGAAACATCACATCTCTCTCTACAGTACTCCCAAAGTAAACTTTGTTTCCAATGCACGCTACAAATTAAACAGAGGAGAATTCTTATAAAGTGGTTTTCCATACACCATTGTTTTTTTCATAGTGTGAATCAACGGGCATGAGTGGTGTGTTGCAAATAGAAAGGCCCTTGGTGGGAAGCGCAGTTTGAATAATGTGAACCAATGGGCCTTAGAAAGGCTTGCAGTGGGAAACATTGAACTTTAAATTCCAGGTGTGAACAAGCAGGCAGTGGAACTCGTGGAAGATGCTTTCTCTCCTTCAGCCTCCATTCTCATACCCTTAAATAAGAAAGACTGACAACTATGGTTTAAAATTATCCATGAAAAGTAAAAGCGTACTCATACAAAGTAGCAGCATATGCTAGAAAAACCAGTCCTTGTCTAAAAGTTGAAAAAAAATCATTCAGAGAATTGCTATTTAAAGAGAGGTTGGTCAACAAAGCAAGGAAGTAGATGAGATTATAAGCTTTCCTCATGTCAGTTCAGGGATGGTACATTGTTTTTGTTCAATTTTTAAATTTTATTTCACTTTTATGTATCAGGGAGGAGCTTCAAGTTCCCTGAACTAAAATCCTATTCATGATACTACATATTAAAATAAGTCCATGGTTTTTTGGTTAGGCCCCCTACACATATATAGCTAATAGGCACCTCGGTCTTCATTTAGATTTCCTAGTAAGTGGAGTAGGTGCTCTCTCTGACATGGACTCTGCTGCTTGTTTGGGGGTCACTTTACCTTAGCAGGGCTGCCTTGTCTGGCCTCAGTGGAAGAGGATGCTCTTAGTCCTGATGCGATTTGAAAAGCCCGGGTGGATTGATAGAAGGTTCCCCTTTTCTGAAGAGAAGGGGAGGGGGAAAGAGGAATGGGGAAAGAGGGTGGGAGGGTGGAAATGAGGGAGGGAGCTGTGACTGGGATGTAAAATGATTTTTTTTTTAAAAAGTCTATAGTTATCTTGTTCCATCTGTGTATAAAATGAAAAAAAGTTTATACAATTGTTAGAATAATTAAAGATTTATGTACAGAATTTACTCAGAGCAATGTGTGATATAAGCTTCCAACTTACTGAGGTGACTACAATCTAGAATAAAATACTGGACTTGATGTGATAAATGCTAGATTACTGAGAAATATTTTATGGAATTGATTTAAAATTAAATTCATTATAAAAACCTAAATTGCCCTAGTTAAATAAAAATTGGCCAACTATGAATATAGTATTTGTTCTGATCTATTATTAAAGTTGATCTATTCTTTCAAGTTTGTAAATTGATATCAAATTTACTCCTTTCAAAACTAAGCTTGTATAATACTGTGCCTAGCTGCTTGAGCCAAGTATGAGAAGTGACAATGTGAAAACAAAGTCTGTTTCTATCTACTTTGAAAATTCTAGGAAAATGGCCAGCAGATTATATAAATCAAAACTCACATCACCACTGTATACTCGGCAGATGGCCTTACATGTTAATGTGTCTGCTCTGATGCTCTGTCCCTTCTAACCAGTGGGAGGATGAAACCCTGTGTAAGGTCACAAAGACCTTCTGCTCACAGCCTTTTCCTCTTACTTGCTGTCATTCTGTAGACTGCTGATGGGAATTTAGACCATGAACAAAATATTCTGTTTTTCTTTCTTAAAAATATATAAAATATACCTATATAGAAATATTTCTTGATGGAATTTTTAGCATAAGTCAGAATATTGAAAATATCAGCTGCACCATAACACTGAGAAGAAAAAATAAGCAAAAAATAAATCTCTTTTAGAATATTTTAAAATATTCTATAATTAGAAAATGAGAAATTAGATTATTCTCTTGAAAATAAGAACTCAAGAAACAGGTAACTATTTTAGAAAAACACAGGAAATATTTTACAAAATGTGTAAATTCTTTCAAATCTAGGCATTTTATTTGCATCTAAGAATCTTGATATGCTGAGATTGGTATCTCTGAAAACAAATAAGAGAGAGAGAACAATATGATTAAGCTCATAATCAACTTATATACTATTTTTCAGTTAAGTAAATCAGAAATGTTGCCCCTACTAAAACAAGTTATTCTTCTGAAAAGTTAGGTTGTGTATTTTATCTAATATATTGGTAAGAACTCTATGAACTAGAAAGGTCTCTCTCTCTCTATATATATATATATATAGGTATAGGTATATATACCTATATATATATAGATATATATATATACCTATATATATATATAGAGAGAGAGAGAGAGAGAGAGCTATATATACCAATATATTAGATAGGTACAAATTAAAGTAGGAAGCTCATTCAGTGAAATGATGGGCAGCTTCATGACTCAAGCCTAAAAGTTTTCCTTTATTTATTGGCAAAATGACACAGAGATAGAGAAGAAACACTGTCTTCAGAAATCTGATTCTTAGACTTTGTGACCCAATAATGTGTCCTGAAACTTTCCTGATCATGCTGAAATAAGAATTGTACCTTCTTTATATATATTTATAAAGAAAAGCTGTTGAACACTGTAAGCAGAACTTAATGGAGTCATTCTATTAGAATCTTGGGAAAAGTTCAGTATTTGTATTTGTGATATTTATACATGTAACTATGTGCATGTAAGTGTATTTATATATATTTATATTCCTACTCAAGAGAAAAGCAGGACTTCTTATTTATTCACAGTGACTTTTGAAGATGAAACTTTTAATATATAAAATATATAAATATATTTATTAATAACTATAAGCACTTATAAACATTTATTACCTAACCTAGGTAAGAATACCCTAAGAATAGCCATAAACCCCTTTTACCTAACAACTAACCCTATTAATAACTATAAATGCCTATTATATAACAACTAACCCTAACTTTTTAGAAGGATACAGTCTCTGAGGCAGATCCTCAGTCTTCAGGAACACCTTAGGAGTTCTTTATGTCACTTGGTCAACAGTCTTTCCTCAGGAACACCTCAGATGTAAGTCCTTTAGGGTAAATTGGCTAGGGTAGCTTCTCTTTAAATTTGGCTTAAGGCTTTCTTCTTTCTGGAGCCTCAGATATCTGTAGACCCACTTGGTCAGTTTGTATTAGCCACTCTCTGCTGCAGTTGTCAGGGCTGGCCACAGTTCTATTCAGGTCATTGTTAGAACTGGTTGAACAACTCAAGGCAAATGCTGTGCCAGTTGGGTTTAGTCTTTGGCTTTTCACTGCCATTCGAGGCCTTCTCTGCTCACTAGCTTCTTTTTACTCCAGGGAGAGCTGACCATATTTTTCAGCTCTGTTTGAGATCTACTTTTCAGTTCACCAGCATTAGCACCACCAGATGATACAAGCCGTCTTGCATCATCTCTAGCTTGGGAACTCTCAGGTTCCACCCACTTTGTCTTAAATAGGGTCTCTCCTTGTTTCACTTGACTTCAGCCTAATATGGGCTCTGTCTATTTTATAAGGCTATTAGCAGCTGAAAACAATGCCAAGCCATAAGCCTTATTTTTAGTTCATATGCTGCCATGCCAAATGCCCACAGATGCCAGACAGATCTTCACGCCCCCTTTCAAGACACTGTATCAGATGCCCCTAGATATTCACTAAATCTAATTTATATTAATCTAACTCCCCTTACAGCCTTTAACTTACTTATTTGTGTAAATATTGAAAAATTGACAATCAAAAATTTTGTATGTTTATGATATACAATATTAACAGGGGAAACTTCTTGTCTAAACACTTTTTCTTTAACATGTTTTCAACCTGGTAACCATGTCTCTAATACATTATCTTTAATCCATTTACTCTCTTTTCCTTCTTAGATGTTCTTGATTTACCCATTGGTTTCAGCTTAAATTCTGGATAGATTCTCATGAACTGTCATCCAATAAGATCATGTATGATTTCCAATCTGGTGTCTGTCTGACTGATGGAATCTGATGGCTCTTGTTCATGGTAATGTCTACCCGGACAGGTTCCATGAATTCTGACTATTATGTATACATTTAGGGGATGGGATTATTTATGGAAAGTCTTTGAAGTGTAATTTGTCCAGAGATTTGCACTTGATGGCATCAAATGTGTCTACATAATTTTAGACTAAATTCATCCCTTTCTTTTTTTTGTCAGGACCTGTTTAATGAATGATAGATTTATGTGTGACATGTAAACTCATACAGTGCTGTAGGGTCTGCATTATCTTCCTTTCTCCATTTAGAATCAAAAATATTTTTTAAAACTATGATAAATAAAATAAATTGTTGAGATTCTTTTTTGTTGTTGATTTTGTTTTGTACTTTTGATTTCTGTTTTTTTTAGGGGGGTTGGTTTTTGTTTAGTTGGTTTGAGGTTTTTTTTGTGTTTGTTTTTGTGTTTTTACTTTTGATCCTCTTTATTAAGGTGATACTAATATAAAAATTTCATATCTTTTATGTGTATAACTCAATGATTTCGGGGAAAGGCATATGTGTTAAGCCACAGCCACCAATGTAGTATCAGCTTTTCACAGTTTCCTTTTTCCATCATCATCATCATCACCATCATCAACATTGTCTTCAGCACCATAACCATATCCACCATCACCATCATCATCATAAATTATTTCTGTGTATGATAAGAACACAAAACATAAATTCAATCCTCCTGTGCACAATGCAGTCTTTCTAGGTTTGAATTCCAGAACATTTTCTATTGGACTTTCATGTGAAAATGCAGCACATACAATAGGAGAGTTGCTAATGTTTCCTGAGACATCTGGCTATGAGGTTCCATTTGAGTTATAATCTGAAGAATGCAGGAGTTTAGAACAGGAAGATAGAAACAATTTATAGAAGTATTTTTTGTGAGTTTGTTATGCCCACTTTTGCTCTCAAATATCTACAGGGGATTTCTGCCCCACCCTAGTCCATTTAGCTCTCAAGTGAATGACACAAAGTCATCGTATTTTATTAACAACCTGCTGGCACTGTACTGGGCAGGTTCTGAGCTATTCTAACCTGACTGACTAGGCTGTTAATACCCAGATAAATGCCCCATTACTTGCTAATTTGTCCTACCTGGGCTGCTTCTGTTATAGCATTTTATTGTACTTATCCTTTGACTATTTTACATACATATCACATGCTACCTTGGGAAACGGTGCATTTCATGTGCAACCATCCTTCTGGCAAGCTAGAGATGCAGGACTTCAGCTGCTACCTTCTTTCTCTATCTGTTCTTCATCTTTAACCACTGGAAATTTTCCGTTCACTTTTGAAACTCAGCAACCCCCCTCCCCACCTCCCCATTTAGCGATATCTGCATCTGTGCCTATATTTTTTTCTTTTTCTTGGATTCTGTAAATTGAGATAAATCCTATCTTTTCATTAATGTTAATTTCTCATCTAAATTCTACTATTTATAAAGCTAAAGTTATTAAATATATGATGAAGGATATGCCCCAAAATATACAACAATGACAAAAATTTCTCAAGGTTGTTGCTGATTCTCTTATTTTAATAATTCATGTTTAGCTGAAAATATACCTTTGATTCAATTTAATTTTTTGGCAGAAGAGATAGGAATGTCAACACATTCAATTCCTTCACTGTTATTATTGTTGAGCATATGGTATTTTAATATAATTGAGACAAAATACCATAGTTCTCAAGGCAAATGTTAAACATAAATTTCTCTGGTGACAGTTTTTTAATGAAGGCACTATTCTGAAATCTAATCATACAAAAATGGCAAAATTTTGGCAAATATAGAGACAATTAGTAAGGCTAGCCACCTGCAATAATCCTCTAAGCTTCTTAGATATCAGACAAAAAAAAAAAAACTGAAAAAAGCACACATTATAGAGTAGAGATTTCAGAAAAATGATGAGCTACTCAGGACATCTTTCTCACAAATTATCATTATATAAGCTGTTAAGAATTAGAAATTACTCACTGTCTTTTGGGAGTAGCCAAAGGATTTCTAAAAGTTATGCAAGCATTTATTCAATAAAACCTTGAAAAACTCAGTAAACGCAAAAGATCCATGACCTCAGAAAGAGACAAAGCTAGATCTCTTACATCTGTCTAGAGCAAAGATTTTTTGTCAAATACCTTATATAAAATAGCTTTTGGCAACTGGATGGAAGAATCATTTTGAGTTGTTTCTGCAACCTGAGGGATAATATTTTCCATAACCTACATGCCACTGATTACCTATGTTAAATAAATAGACAGCAAAGAAGTGACATCACCTGGCACTTTATATGGAAGAAGAACAAGGAATATTTGCCCAAAAGCAATACATACCTTGCAAACATGGTCTTATGTTAATGGGAAGTTGTTCAAATTGACTTATCCAAGTGATGATTCTCAATTTTCCCAGTTCACCAGAAAGGTGGCCAAGATAGACTTTGTAATCAGTGACTACCAGAAGATTCTGCCCATGACTCCACACATGACACAGATGCTCCATTGATTTCACAATTTTAAAATATTTCTGTTTTCTTTTAACCC